>CAMOHE010044403.1:28934-48760 GCA_946598075.1 Artocarpus hirsutus | reverse complement strand
TGGAGTAGCATTGGAGTTGATAATTATGAAATGTATATCTGGGATATTGGGTTTCATAATTATCAGGAGCTTGAACTATATAGGTCCATTTGGTCTCCTTTGCTAGCTCACAAAATCCTGTAACGATACGGCGTGCTTTTACAATAATTGGTGACTTATGTCGATTTATTAGATTGGTTGAAAATTTGGAAGAATCAAATAATTCATGTCTGTTTGTCGGTTGAATTAATTTTGTGAACAAAATTAATCCAAGATAAACTTGTTGAATTATTGGGATCAAATAATTCTTGTCTGTTTATCAGTTGATTTAATTTTGGATAAATTAAATCAAGATAAACTTGTAAAATTATTAAGAATCGATTTATTTTCTTAGAGATTATCTAGATAAAGTTGTTTTAATTAGATAACTTCTATATTGGGTTATTTGAATTAAAACTTAGGCTTTATCCTATAGAATCTCAGGTGAAAAATAAAAGATTCGCGTGATTTTTATTTCGGCAGTTCGGCATACCGAACTTAAAGTTCGGCCTGCCGATCAGGCAAGTTCGGCCTGCCTATGAAAAAGTTCGGCCTGCCTATGCGCGAATTAGAAATCATGCGTTTTTATGCGTTTTTACGGGTATCTTATCCGATATAGACCCGAATTTGGTTCTGTTTTGAATTTTTGAGACCTTATCTGATAAGGAATGACCCTAGACCCAACCTCTATAAATATGGAGTGAGTCTAATGAGTAATTTAGATCAATAGAGAGATTAAGAGTGATACTCTACTGGTGAGAATCTAAAACTCCCTAGAGTTCTTGTTCACAAATCACAAACACTAGCTTTGGGTTCTCTCAATTGGTTGGAAGGAGAGTCACCTTGAGGAAGAGCTGTACGTGTGAGCCCACACTCACTCTGATCGTGGATAGAGAATAGCAAAGAAGACTAGTTGGTTGAGGCTCTTTTGGAACGTTACTTCTCTACACAGATTTCGGGAGCTTTTCGACGAATACAAGGTCAGTAAGATCAAGTTAATTTATACATATAGCATGTCAAACTTGTGTTTTGGAAAATACTCTGATTTAAAATTTTTAAAGTTCCGCTGCGTATTATTTTTCCAACAGCATAATGCGATCGACCACACTGTACAAGTTCGATAGGCCGACCTCGTATGGTCAATCGGCTGAACCAAATTGGTTCGGCATGCCGAATCAGATGGTCAGCAAGCTGATCGTTCAACTTGAAATGATAGATTTGCCCCTAGTTTTTTATTGTTAAATGATTTAGAAATGTTTTAAAAAGATTATGGTTTTGAGTTCAAAACACTGAAAACATGATTACTTGAAATCTAAAGGCATACGAAGGTACCATGAAATAGCATACTAATGTAGAGAATTTAAGTTTAGATAATGTATCTAGCTTACACTTATGTTTACCTGTCGTTTCGAGGAGCTAACATATAGTGGGACGGGACTGTAGTGTTGGTGTTATCGTGCTAGATTATGAGGTAGGACTCTAGACCTTCCTCATTCGATAGCCATGATTTTTAAAAAATTTTTTGGCCATATTGTATTTTCCTAAAAACGTTTTTAAAGAATGATTGTCTATATTTATTTATTTATTTATTTCTAGTGGATATTGAATAATGAACATGGTCATAATGAGTAGAATAATGAATGTAAATATGATAACTTGGTAATTCGAGACCCGAATAATGATATGATTGTAATAACATTGAGTAATAAATGGATTAAGAACCCCCGTTCAGAATGAGATCCTAGTACATGATGCCACATATAAAAATTAGGTCGTATAGAGTGCGACCTTGGGGGTAAGTCCTAAAACCTAGCTGGGCCACTACGATAGTAAATTATATGGCTTGCACAAAATGATAGGTAAACTATGATTTCAAATGATCACTAGACCAGAATAGTAAGTATGGAATGCTTAGTATCTAATTATTGATTTCTTATTGCCTTTATATTTATATATTACATTTGAAATCAATGTTTTTTTTTAAAAAAAAAACTTAAGTCCTACTAAGCCTTTCGCTCATAGTTTTTTTTTTTAAATTCCCACTCTAGGTGGTTCACAATATACTGCCAAATAGGATGCTATCGGTTTACATGTCCAGATTATGGAAATCTTATTTAGATTATCTGCTTATTTGTCTAAGGCATGTAATATTAAGGACATTATTTAAATTGTATATTGGACTATGGTTTGTGTTTTGCTTATGTTAGTACTGTGTGTGCATTGTGAGGGATCCGTTGTGGCCCGATTTGCTCTTGATGAGTTTATATTTGATTTCATTTTATTTTAGAGGTGTTTCACGAAATTATTCCTTAAGTCTTAATAGATGGTAATATTCTAAAAAGCTCTTAAATTTATTACATTTCTATAAATAACCCAAACTATTGTTTCTTTAATTACCAAGTTTAGTTTAATTTGCTTAATTATTTTAATTAAACTGCCATGTCACTACTCATGTTTAGGTTGGTGATAGATTTGGCATCGTAGCCCTAGGTTTTGAACCTTGGGAATTGTGCAACATAGATACGACAATGAAAACCACTGACAGTTCAATTTTGTTTTCAAAATTGAGAGAAATGACACCTAGGCATCATCAGGCTGCTGCTAACGTGAATCCCGATGACGACAAAGGGATAATGGGAGCTATGTTTACTGCCTTTTGATAGATGGCGGTAAGGGTACGACATGAGGATCTTGCGGCGGGTTGTCGACATGAATATTTTAAGGAATTTTGACATGCAGCTATATCAACTATCGACGAAAAAGGGGATCCACAAGCAGCCGAATATTGGTTTGGTTCAATGGTGAAGCATTTGGACACCCTTGAAGTACCTACAGAATAATGAGTTGAGTTCGTAGCCTACAAACTAGAAGAAAGTGCTAATGCATGTGGAAACAAGCAAAACATGCGGACAACAACATGAATATTGGCTGGGATAAATTGGGAAGGTTATTCTACGACAACTATTTTTCATAAGGGTACAGAAACCAGAAGATTGCTAAATTTTACCGTCTAGAACAAGGTGATATAACTGTCAAGGAATATGAGGTGAAGTTCACCGAATTGGTTAGATTTGCTCCATCCACCATGGCTTCTGAATAGGAAAAGTGCATCAAGTTTCTAGAGGGACTTAATGTTGGAAAACAAGTATGCAATGGAATTTTAAAAATTTTAAATCAAAGTATTTTCTAAAACACAAATTTGACATGCTAAATACATAAATTAATAACAGATCTTACTAACCTCTTTTGTATACCAAAGTGGGATCGAATCTATGTAGAGAAGAACGTTCCAGAACAGCTTCAACCAATTGGTCTTCTTTGCTATTCTTTATCTATGATCGGCGTGCAGGTGGTCGAATGTCGTACAACTTTTTCTCTAGTGACTCTCCTTCCAACTACTAGAGAAAACTAAGAGCTAAGGTCCTTGATGTTGAACAATAGCACTTTGGCAGTTTCAGAGTTTTTCATACTAGAGTACTCATTGTTTGCTCCTCAAGTGATCTAAATAACTAAAAAAACTCACTGCCTATTTATAGTGGTTGAATTTGGGGTAAAACCTTATTAGATTAGGCCTCAAAATTTGAGTCTGGATCAACTTCTTATGAAAAACACGTCAAAAACACGTATACATATCATCGCATGATTGGCATGCCGATTTAGGAGATCAAACTGCCAAACTTATTCCATTGGTAGGCCAAAATTTTCCACTAGTTTGTTGAACTCATGATGATTTTAATCCCAGAAAATGTCATATTTTTCACCCAATAGAGTCTTAGTTTTAATTCAAATAACTCAATAGAGAAGTTATTTGATTAAAACAATCATATCCAAATAATCCCATAGAAAATAAAATATTATCCAAATAATTCAACATGTTTAACTTGAATTAATTTATAAAATTAATTAAACTAATAAACTAACATTAATTATTTAATCCATTCTTATTGAATTTAAGCCAATCTAATAATTTAATATAAGTATCCAATATATAGGAAAAACATGCCGTATCTTTACAAGATTTATTATGAGCTAGCAAAGGGAAGCCGATGGACATGTATAGTTTAGGCTCCTCTAATTATAAAATGCAATATCCTAGAAACGTATTTTATAATTATCAACTCTAATGCTACTCCACTAAAAGCTTAGAGCTACACTCTTAAACTATATAAAATTATGAAGCTTCAATAAGCTAACCATCTATGACATATCATAATGTGTCACATCCCATAGGATATTCATAATCGGCTTAATGACAAATTCCATTTTACCTGCTCAATTATTTTTATCTTGCATTCCATTATCATACCATTGGAATACTTGCTATCCATAAATAGTATACCATTCGGTTACACTAATATATCAAAATGGTTGGATGCTTTAGTCTTCTAATTACAGAATAATATATATAAGAGAATATCATTAACTCTACAAAATAGAACTATGGATTCCATATCTATGAATAATGAGTCTATGTCAATCAAGAGTCATGCCTCCAATATACCGATATGCATACCATCATTAAGTTAGGATGTCACCCTTTGGTACATAAAAGACACAAGTAAAGATAACAAGCCCATTAGTTATTTCAAGATTACAACACAACACATACGATTGTCTAAAGTGAATTGATTTGCACAAACAGAATTATTAACCAAATCAATTCAACTTTTATATCTTGATCCAATACATTGTCACCTATGACAATGCACCAATGTTTCTACTCACGAAGTCCCACTCCGATGCTTGAGACAAGCCATCTCCCGTTAGGATGTAGATAGCATAACAATCTTGGAGTGAATAAAGCACCCAACTTTTTTCTCTCAATTACAAATCTTATGATTTAAATTATCACCTTTAAAATTCATATCTTCTGCATAATCTTTCCATCATATGCACGATTCTTAAAGGTTTAGAATGATAGTCTTAGACTTTTGTTTGCTTATCATACATTTAACAAATATAAACATAAAGAGGACAACATTTGGTATACGATTAATAAATAAACTCTTTATTGATAAAATGTCTCCAAAAACATATTATAACATTTTACTCCTTAGGGCACTATGTCTAACCCTTAAAGGATCTATCCAATCACATCCATTGCCTTGCAGATGTAGGTTTATGGTGAGTTAGTGTCATCAGCTTTGTTAGTGGAGTGTGACAATGCCACCTACTATGAGAATAGGGCAAGGACCTCTTGCGGGCCCTAGAGACACAACAGGAGAGGCAACAACAACCATTAGGCTTAAGCGAGAAATCAGCATGGTGATGCCAATAGTGGAAGCAGTAGTTCTTTTGGTAGTGGATGGAGTAACCCTTATAACTTCCATTGCCACTTCAGCCAGCAACCAAGACATTTCAAGAGGAATTGCTTGATAAGGAACTCTCAGCAAGGATCCCTGGCTGGAGGGGGTGTAAGTCGTCAGTCTTAGGCCCAACCTTTTGTTTAGCCTCAGCAAGTCTCTCAGCCATAGTTCCACCAGTTCACCCCTAAGCAGATGTCCTATCCAATGCAAGGTTATTAACTGCCAAATTTCTAAATGAACTTCCCACAGTATAGAGCGCATAACCCAACTAGTGTGTAATCTCCTCCACTACAATAGTATAGGCTAACGAACCTTGGACCTAGTAATTCCAATAAAGTCAAAGGAAAAGCCCAAGCTCAAGTCCACAACATGACTATAGGGAGTTCGGGCGTTCGAGGCCAGTAATGCGGTTGTTGACGGTACGCTTCTTGTTTTGTAGTCTTTAGCTTGTGTCTTATTTAATACTAGTGCCATGCTTTCTCTCATTTCGAATTTATTTGTAAATACATTGGGATTAGAAGTAGAGGAATTCTATAAACCCATGATAATTGCCTCACCCTTGGGCCGAGTATATGTAAATCCTATAAAATAACGATTGGGGCGAGATTTTAAGAAGTGATTTGATTGTAATCCCTATGAATACTTATAATGAAATCTAATGGATGGATTGGTTATCTAAGTGTAATGCTATTATAGACTGTTACCTTAGAAAAGTGACCTTAGTGACCGATAGAGGGAAGACGATCACATACCAAGGTGGTGATGATCGAGAGATGAATGAACGGTTCTTGAAGTCATGTTTTGGAGTGCAAAGAAACTTAGTTTGTTACACGCTTTTCTTAAACCTTGAAGAAGAATCTAGTGAAGTAGGAAGAAACACAGCCATACCGATGGTTGAAGAGTTTGATGATGTTTTTCCTGATGAGTTACCTAGATTACCACTGCACTAAGAATTAAGTTACTCCCTGGACTGCTCTGAACTCCATCACACTATATCGAATGCCACAGTGAAGAACAAGTACCCACTGCCGAGAATCAATGAGTTATTCGATTAGTTGGGTGGTTCTTGGTATTTTATAAAGATAGACATGCGCTTAGGATATCATCAGCTTAGAGTCAAGGAAGAGGATATTCCCAAGACGACCTTCAGGACCCGATATAAAACTTCGAGTTCTTGGTGATGTCATTTGGAATGACAAACTGTTGGAAAAATAATACGCAGTAGAATTTTGAAACTTTAAATCAGAGTATTTTCCAAAACACAAGTTTGACATGCTATATGTATAAATTAACCTGATCTTACTGACCTTGTATTCTTCGAAAAGCTCCCAAAATCTGTATAGAGAAGTAACGTTCCAGAAGAGCCTCAACCAACTGGTCTTCTTTGCTATTCTTTATCCATGATCGACGTGAGTGTGGGCTCACACATATAGCTCTTCCTCAAGGTGATTCTCCTTCCAACCAATTGAGAGAACCTAAAGCTAGTGTTCGTGATTTGTGAACAAGAGCTCTAAGGGAGTTTTAGATTCTCACCAGCAGAGTATCACTCTTAATCTCTCAATTGATCTAAATAACTGATGAGACTCGCTCCCTATTTATAGAGGTTGGGTCTAGGGTCATTCTTATCAGATAAGGTCTCAAAAATTTAAAACAAAATAAAATTTGGGTCAATATCAGATGAAATACGCGTGAAAACACGTGATTTTTAATTTGTGCATAGGCAGGCTGAACTTTCTCATAGGTAGGCTGAACTTTCTCATAGGCAGGCCAAACTTGCCTCATCGACAAGCCAAACTTTAGGATCAGCATGCCGAACTGTCGAAAAAAATCTTAGCGAATCTTTTATTTTCCACCCAAGATTCTATAGGATAAAGCCTTAGTTTCAATTCAAATAACCCAATAGAGAAGTTATCTAATTAAAACAACTTTATCTAGATAATCTCTAAGAAAATAAATAGATTTCTAATAATTCTACAAGTTTATCTTGATATAATTTATTCAAAATTAAATCAACTGATAAAAAGACAAGAATTATACGATCCTAATAATTCAACAAGTTTAATCTTGAATTAATTTTGTCACAAAATTAATTCAACCGAGAAACAGACATGAATTATTTGATTCTTTCAAATTTCAACAATCTAATAAATCCAACAGAAGTCACCAATAATTAGAAAAGCATGCTGTATCGTTATAGGATTTTGTAAGCTAGCAAAGGGGACCAAATGGACCTATATAGTTCAAGCTCTCGATAATTATAAAACCCAATATCCCAGATATACATTTCATAATTATTAACTCCAACGCTACTCCACTAAAAGCTTGGAGTTGCACTCTCAAACTCTATAGAATTACGAAGCTCGTATAGCTAAGTCTCCATGACATATCATTGTGTATCGTATCCCTATAGGATTATCCATAATCGGCTTAAGGACAAGTTCTATCTTACCTTCTCAATTATTTTTATCTTACGTTCCATCATCTCACCATTGAAAAACTTACCATCCAAATACAGTATACCATTCTGTTACACCTATGTATCAAATGGTTGAGCGCTCCAGTTTTTCAATTACAGGATAATGCATATAAGAGGATATCACTACTCCTAAAGATAAGCTATGGATTCCATATCTATGAATAATAGGTCTACGCCATCAAGAGTAATGCCTCCAACGTACCGGCATGCATACCACTATTAAAATGTGGGTGTCACCCTTTGGCACATCAAAAGACACAAGTTAAGACAACGGGCCCACTAGTCATCTCAAGATTAAGATGTAATACAAATGATTGTCTAAAGTGAATCGATTTAGCAAGACATAATTATTAATCCAAATCAATTCACTTTATGTCCCGATCCAACACATTATCACCTATGACAACGTGCCAATGTTTCTATTTATGGAGTCCACCTCTGATGGTCAAGACAAACCATCACCCAATAGGGATATAGACAACATAGCAATCTTTACATGAATAAAGCACCCAACTTTATTCCCTAGATTGCAGATCTTATGATTTAGACTGTCACCGAAAGAATCGTGTCTTCCGCATAATCTGTTCATCATATGCCCAATTCTTAAAGGTTTAGACCGACAGTCTCAGACTATTGTTTGCTTATCATACATTCAACAAATATGAATGTAAAGAGGACAAGATTTGGTATATAAATAATAAATGAATTCTTTATTGATAAAAATGTCTCTAAAAACTCATTACATTTTTTCTCCTTAGGGCATACATGTCTAACACAAACACCCTTAGAGCTTTCATGGATTTGATGAATCGGATTTTTAGACCTTATTTGGACCAGCTTGTGATTGTGTTCATCAATGACATACTGGTCTAGTCTAAGACCTCGTAGAATTATGAGTAGCATTTAAGTATAGTATTTTAGACTCTACGAGAATATCAACTATTTGCTAAAAAGGAGAAGTATGAGTTTTGATTGACTTAAGTCAAGTTTCTAAGACACGTCATCTTTGATCAGGGTATTTTAATGGATCCTTCCAAAATAGAAACAGTGGTGCAATAGGAACGACCAAGGAACATGGCTAAAATCCATAGCTTCCTAGGACTGATAGGATACTATAGAAGATTCGCTCAAGACTTCTCAAAGATAGTATCTCCATTGACATGATTGGCTAAGAAAGATGTCCAATTTGAATGGAATGCTGAATGTGAGTATGCCTTCTAGGAGCTAAATACTCGGTTGACCACCACTCTAGTGTTGATCATACCAAGTAGTGGCGAGCCTTATGAAGTCTACATTGATGCATCATGACCCAGACTTGGATGTGCATTAATGCAACATGGATGGGTTATGGCATATGCATCATGACAGCTGAAGCCTCATAAGCAAAACTATCCCACTCATGATCTGAAACTTGCAGCAGTAATTCATGCATTAAAAATTTGGAGACGCCATTTGTATGGAGCGATATTTTAGATTTTCTCATATCACAAGAGTGTAAAGTATTTTTTCACTCAGAAGGATCTAAGTTTGAGGTAGCAGAGATGGATGAAACTTATGGAAGAATATGATTTCATGCTATAGTATCATCTAGGAAAAGCCAATTAGTTGCAGATATGCTTAGCAGGAAATCTTCTAGAAGTCTCACTTGTTTGGCATTTAAGGATTATAAAAGAGATGCAGTGGTTAGTGAGTATGGGTTACAACATTATGAAGATTACAATCAGGTCATGGTATACAACATGGAATCTACTCTAGCTTTTGTACAAATGGAAAAACAAAACCAAAGGCGAGATCAACATTTTTAGGAAATATGGACGTGAATATAGAATGGAGAATAGTTTGATGAATGGAGGATATATGCAGATGGGTCTTTGTACTTTAGGAAATGTTTGGCGGTACCTACAATAGAAGGGATGACAAAGGCTCTAATGGATGAGGCACACATGTCTTATTTTGCTATTCACCCAGGAAGTACAAGGACATATCGCGATCTAAAAAGACAATATTGTTGGAAAGATATGAGTATAGATGTTCTAGAATACGTCACCAAGCATATGACCTGTCTTTAGGTGAAGGCTAAACATCAAAAACCCACTAGACAACTTCAACTACTTCCCATTCTAAGGTGGAAGTGAAAGCACATCACGATGGATTTTTTCACTAGTTTACAAAGAACAAAGCAGAAGCACAATGCAATATGGGTTTTCGTTGATAGATTGACAAAATCAACACATTTCATAACCTTTAGATCCATATACTTGAAGAGAGTTCTTGGAGAGTTGTACCTTGAGAATATAGTTATACTGCACAAAGTTTTGTTGTCATTACCTTTGATAGAGATACTCAGTTTAACACTAAATATTGGAGAAGTTTCCAAGAGGCACTAGGCATGAAGTTAAATTTTAGTACTACATTTCATCCTTAGACCGATGGATAGTTTGAGCAAGTTATTTAGGTTCTTGAGGACATGTTATGCACCTATATCTTGGATTTCGGTAGAAACTGGAAGAGGCACCTACATGTAGCTGAGTTTGCAGACAATAATAGTTACCAAGCAAGTATCGGTATGGCATCATTCGAGGCACTTTATGCGAGACCATGTGAGTCATTGGTTTGTTGGTTAGAATCAAAGGATAAAATCATCACCAAACCTGATGAGATTTGTGAGAATAATGAGAAAATTGTGGTGATTCGAGATCGATTAAAAGTTGCCCAAAGCCGATAGAAGAGTTATGCTGATAAGAGACACCAACCTCTAGAATTCAAAGCAGGTGATTTTGTTCTCTTAAAGTTTCACTACACAAAGGGATTTTGCATTTCGGCATAAATGGGAAACTTACGACAAGGTTTGTTGGGTCGTTTGAGATTACTCACCATGTCGGTATAGTTGCTTACCAACTTGATCTTCCCCCTGAGCTCTTTCATGTTCACAATGTGTTCCATGTGTTGATGCTCCGAAAATGCTTGCTTGAACTAAGCAAAGAAGTTTCATTCTATGATGTACTAATATAGGAAGACACAACCCATGAGGAGGTGCCAATTTAAATCATCGATCAAAAGGTAATGAGTTTACAAGTCATGACATACTACTAGTGAGGGTATTGTGGTAGCACGACGGAGTCGATGAGGCGACATGAAAATTGGAGTCAACCATGTGAGAACTATACCTGCATTATTTTGCTTTTGAGATGATTTCTAATTTCGAGGATGAAAGTCCTTTAGGGGAGGAGAGTTGTAATGTCTCAAAGATTAATTAAGCATGATTGGTGTATAATTGGTGAATTAGTGTGTCTAATTACAATTTAAGCTTAAGCTAATCATTTTGTGATATTTTCCTAATTAATTTCAACTTTAATTATTTTGTTGGTTGTCTTAAATTTAATATTTGTTAAATTACCTTAAATGAATTTTGGCATTTTCTTAACTCATTTTTAAACAATTTTGGAATTTCTTTTTATTCCCCAAAAATTAGACTTTGTTAAAAACAAACTGTCAAATTCCCAATAGGTCCTAAAACTCCCTTTCCAAACTAAATCATGTCAATTTTGGTTTGGGAATTCAGAACCCAGCTTTTGGAAGCCTTCCACTTGAAACCACCTTGAGAACTTAGTCAATCTTGAAACAACTTTCATCAAAGCTGTGTGCTGAACACAGCTTCCTTCTCCAAAACCACCATCAACCTTTCGATATGAATGAACAGAAGCTTAGCCTAATTTCACTCACCCTCTTCCTCTATCCATGTCTCACTCACTCTCACTTTCTCTAAGCAACTCAAAGAAAATCCTTGAAAAAACACCCACTCACTTGCTCTGTTCAACTCTAACCAAAACCACAGCTTAATTTCAACCAAAGAGGAGGACAAAAACATAACCTTGGAGCACCCAACTTAGCTCAAGAGTTCAAACTTAAGGTCAACTTGTTTTGCTAAATTAAACCCATGATTTACAACTCTTTGCCTTTGATTTTTCCTTGCAAATTCTATATCTTGATAGAATAGTTTTTGTTTTACTTCAAAATGTCAAAAATCTCCTATGAACTTAAACAACAATTAATTTAAGTTTGTAGAACCTATTCCACTGAGAATGCTTGCTTTAATTGGATTAAAAATGAGATTAAACTAGTTTTTACAATTTTTGTTCATTTTTTGAATTTTGTGAACAAATGTGTGAAAGATGATGAAAACGTATTACATGGCTGTAAAATTGAGTTTAGATGCTTCATATCAAGTTCATGGATTGTTTAGAAATGTTTTACATGCATTATAGTAGGATTAAGATGAGTTTTTCATGGATTGAAGCTCAAATGCTAGAATAGTGCATCCTGGCTGTGAACTCGCAGTTGACTACGTGTAGTATAGTGTGGTCGACCACCCTATACAAGTTCGACAGGCCAAACCAAGCTGGTCCAGCATGCCAAACTTAGATGGTCGGCAGGCCGGTTGAGTAACTTGAAATGACAGATTTGCCCCTAGTTTTTCATTGTTAAATGATTTAGAAATGTTTTAAAAAGATTATGGTTCTGAGTTCAAAACATTGAAAACATGATTACTTGAAATCTAATGGCACACTAAGGTACCATGAAATAACATACTAAGGTAGATAATTCAAGTTTAGACCTTAGCTATCTAGCCTACATTCAAGGTTACCTGTTGTTTCAAGCAGCTAACATGTAGTGGGATGGGACTACGGTGTTAGTGCAATTGTGCTAGATTTTGATTTAGGACTCTAGACCTTCCTCATTCGATAGCCATGATTTAAAAAGAGTTTTTGACCATATTGTATTTTCCTAAAAATGTTTTTAAGGAATGATTGTCTATATTTATTTATTTATTTACTTATTTATTTATTTCTGGTGGATATTGAATAATGAACATGGTCATCATGAACACAATAATGAATGTAAATGGGATAACTTGGTAATTTGAGACCCAAATAATGATATGATTGTAATAACACTGAGTACCAAATGGGTAAAGAACCCCTGTTCAGAATGAGATGCTAGTGCATAATGACACATACAAAGATTGGGTCGTACAAATAGCGACCTAGGAGACAGGTTATGAAACCCAGCTGGGCCACTATGATGGTGAATTAGATGGCTTGTACAAAATGAAAGGTAAACTATGATTTCGAATGATCATTGGACTGAAATGGTCAGTATGGAATGCTTGGTATCTATTTATTGTTTTCTTATTGCCTTCATATTTATATATTACATTTTAAATTATGTTTTTTTAAAACTTAAGTCCTACTGAGCCTTTTACTCAAAGTTTATTTGTTTTAAAATTCCCCTCTCCAAGTGATTCGCAGTATACCGCCGAATAGGATGCTGCTAGTTTGCACTCACAAAATGTGGAAATCTTATTTAGATTATCTGCTTATTTGTTTAAGGCATGTTATGTTAAGGACATTATTTAATTTTCCGTTGGGCTGTGGTTTGTATTTTGCTTATGTCGGTACTGTGTGTGCACTGTGTGGGGTCTGATGCAGCCCGATTCGCTCGCAACGAATTTATATTTGATTTAATTTAATTTAGAGGTGTTTCACGAAATTATTTGTTAGGTCTTAATGGATGGTAATATTCTAAAAAGTTCTTGAATTTATCACATTTTTATAAATAACCCAAAGTACATTTTCTTAAATTATCAAATAATTAATTGGTGAGTTTAGTTTAATTTACTTAATTATTTTAATTAAATCGCCGTGTCACTACCTAGTTTGAGTTCGTGACAAACAAATCCATAGAAAGTACAATATTCCAAACACTAAGTATATTAATTTTCTTTCTTCTGGGGCCAACATTTATACCGCCAAAAGCATTGAACCCAATCAAGGCATTTTCTGTGTTGAGAGCCTTGGCACATTAAATTTCCTCTTTCGAATTTTTTCATCGATTTCTTTCGGTCCACTAAATTTTCTCCTCTTTAATTGGCCCCCAGTGCTGTCAAATTCTTTTTTGTCTTAACAAAGTTATTAAGACTAGTGTAGCCCTTCCATTTCCAATCCCTCTTATTTTCCATTGTTACCTCTATAAGTCGTGCCTATTACTTGTGGACAAAATGAGATTAAAGGAATTAATTACACTAACTCTCCTCGTTTGGGGGCGAATTCGCCATCGCTATTGGTGGTAACTAGTTGAGTATCCCTGATTCTTCCGTTAGTCATTGTCTTCACTAGGCTGAAATTTTTTTATCCTTCTTGGACTCAGACTCTCCGATTGATGATTCCAAATATCTTGGAATAGTTGATTCTCCAGGCCAACTTGGAGTAAAATACTTTTGTCGCAGAAGCAAAATTGGTCTAGACCATCCTTTTAAGATTAACCTTTGATATCAACTTTGAGACCTTTATACTTCTGCCCTTGATTTTTATTGAAAAAACAATCCTGAGTCACAAGTTAGTATGTGTCTTCCTGCTGTTCCCTTTCTAAGTCATCTCGAGCTAGCCATTATAAAAATTAAGTCGGACAAAGATGATCCTGTTCCTTCTCCTCATGTTCCTGCTTTGAGTTTACTCTTCAACAAAATTAGGAATAAAATAACGTTTGAGAATCCGGTGATTGTTCCAAGTGCTTGGGGTGTTCCAATCCAGATTTCTATTTCTTCTTTAGTTCTTTTGACCATTTGATGTGTAATATCTAAATTTCTGACCTTATAGCTTCCCACAGAAATTTACGGAAAAAAAAGGGCATGCTAAAAAGATTAAAAGTGATAAGAGAAGATGGATTTATTTCTTAATTTTTTAGGCATTTGAATTTTGAGGATAGAATTTTTTCAGAGTGAGAAGAATTGAGATGCTTAAAATCTCAAAAGGTCATTAAATATGAAATTTTACCAAGGAGAAAGCTTGACAAAATTGGCAATACGTTTAGGGTGCACCAAATAAAATTGTGCATCTACACTAAATTTGAGTTTGACCGATTCCGCAATTTGGTTGGTCTAGCGACCTGCTTGTAGTATAGGTTTCAAATTTGCTTTTATTGATTTAATAGTTAGAAAGAGGTTAGTTAGCTTATTCAGCCTCTTACACGTGCATAGGAATAGCTACTTGCTTAACTCTCTTTCCTACCACTAGTTAATAGGTTATTAAAGCCAGAAGTTTCTCATGTTTTCTGCTCCCATTAGTTTACACCGATGTCCTCTCTCTTCCATTTCTCTCTTGGACAAAGCTTTGCTATGAGAGTTTTCAGCCCTTCTTTAATAATTTAAGTCTGTTTTAATGCAGTAATAAACCAGTGAAGAGTATTTTATTTGGAATAGCCCATGACCCGCTAATCTTCTAGCGCAAAGTTGAATTCTAGAGTTTAGATAAACCATAGCAACTACTTGTTATGCTGCACTAAGGGTTAGAAAAGCTAAACTGATAAGCATAGCAGAAGATAATGACTTGGAATAATATTTATCACTGAGACGAAGCAAGTAAAAATCTCAATTATATCACAAGAACAATAGTTTTGAATGTATTTTAAAACATTTTCTGCTTAAATTCAACGTAAATTCAAGATTCATTACATAATTAGTTGACATCTTTTTTTTATTTAAATAGAATGTAAATTAGAGATCCAAATCTTTGTTTTTCTTTTTTTATCTATGATTTTTTTTTTTTCATGAAACAGTATCTATACCTAATTGCCGTGTCATTTAAAACTCCATTAGCAACTAACGGAGTCAGTTTCATTTCCATTCATACTCTTGAGCTGGCCTTGAGTCAAGTTTTCCAGTCCAGAAGAAGTATTTTAATCCTTGTTTATTTTTAAAGATTCATCTCCCTCCAATCCTTCTTGTTTCGTTCTACTTGAAGATTTTTATTAAAAGATTTGATATGCATAGGTGCACTTAAGAGTCAATTAAAAAAAGATCTCTATTGCGAATCGAAATCAACTAAGAAAAGAAAGAGAAGGAAAAGCAATTTTCAATAAGTTATAACCTAGAAATATGACACACTATAACAAAATGTGGTTTAGACGATGCCTAAAAGATGATGGTTTCTTTAAAAGCCATCATAATATCCTATGCGGCATGGATACCTCCATTTATTGAAAATCAAAACCGCAGTCTAGACAACAGTTTCTCCTAAACCGTTGAGATGTTTTGTATGCAGTAATTAGTAGGAATCATTCTCGCAGAAAGTGATAGTAGGCAATAGTGGGATTCATGTTTGGTTATACATAGGAATCTTCCTTTGGATTTTTAGGTATAATATATTACTGTATTTGGTTGTACATGGGAATCATGTATAGTTGACAAAAATAAATTGTTGTATTATATTTTGAAAAACATTACCATTATTATTTATATATTAATATAATGTTTATATTCATATTTTTTAAAAAATAATTATACTCATTTTTGTTAATATAAAAATATTGTATATACTATTATTATTTTATTATCATCGTCATCATTATTAATACAATTATTATTATTATTAAATTATTGTTTATATTAATATATTATTATTGTTCAAAATATTAAATTATTTTTATTTAACTGTATTAATATTAAATATTAACATATTAAAATAGTATCATAGTATTAATATTAAATATATGAATATAATAGGTTAGTCCTAATATTAAATAATAATAATAGCAATATAAATCTAAAAATTATTATTATATTACTATAATTTATAATTTAACACTAATATTATTAGGAATATTAATATATACTATTATTGTTATTATAACTAATAGTATTAGCATTATCATCAAATTATTTTTATTTTATATTAATATAAATATTTATATTTATATTATATAAAATATTAATCCAAATCTTTGTTTTTCTTTTTTTGTTTATGATCTTTTTTCACGAAACTGTATCCATACCCAAGTGCCACCAATTGCCACATCATTTAGAATCTTGTTAGCAACTAACGGAGTCAGCTTCATTTCCATTGATACTCTTGATTTGGCTTCAAGTCAAGTTTTCCTAGCCAAAAAATGTTTATTTTTATCCTCGTTTATTATTGATGATTTCTCTCCCTCCAATCCTTCTTTTGTCTCTCTATTTGAAGATTTTTCTCAAAAAAATTGGTATGCATAGGTACACTCACAAGTCAATTGCAAAAAGAGCTATATTGTAAATCAAAATCAATTGACAAAAGAAAAGGAAGGAAAAACAAAAACATATGAGGGACACCATTCATTAGGAGAATGATTAGTGAATATTTTACTTACTAATCAATTATTTCTTAAGCTTAAATATTGTGAAAAACCTCAAGCTATTTTTTTTATGTTTTTTATGTTATTTTGTAGCAAATAACAAAATCAGACTTAGAGGGACTTTCAACATCATTTTGCAGTGAAAAGAGGCCAAAACAACATGCTCAACATGTAGGCACGGCTATGGAGAACAAAAACCTCACCCCTGCATGGTAGTATAGAGAGCACAGGAGGCCGCACCATTGAAGCTTATAGCCATACAAATTTTAGCCTAGGTTTTTGAAAACCTAAAGCACACGACCGGTAGCATGAGTGCCTATAGCTGCGCGTGCCACTTTTCACCCTAGCTTGAGGTTTGCATAGTGAACGACCACATGTTCTTTTCTTTATGGTCATGCATCCCTTCATTTTGATGACTGATTTTGCCCTTTTTATGCAATCAAATGGCCAGAAATCATCCATTTTAAAGCCCTGTATACACCATCTTCCACCACAAACCCTAGTGTGGAGGATTGGAGAAAGAAATTCATGAATAAGCGCTAAAATTAGAAGGTTAGGAGAGATTGAAGTTGAAGATACTTGGAGGACTTTGGTAGACTATTGGAGAATTCAAGACTTGTCCATATTTGCTTAGATTTCCTATTTAGGGTTTGATATAGTTTGATTTGGATTATGTTTGGATTATTTTGTTAATTATTGATGTAATTTCTATTTCCATGCTTAATGTTTCTAGTTTATTTGGCCAATGAATTAGTCGATTTGATTTATAAATTTCAATGCTTAGGAGAGATTGACTCATTTATCATTACTTGGGAAACATAATCTTTGTTGTTTTTTAGATGTAGAAGGGTTGAGAACACTTAAATAATCAATTTAAGGGTTGAGCTTAATGAATGTGTAGGTAAACAAGTTAGATAGGGACATCAATTTGGGTATTTATGCATATAATCTTATTTGACACTCGGGAAAGGTAATGACATGAACTTAGGGCTCTAGATTAATGAATTGGATGGAACAAAGTTAATAATTATGAAATAGGAAGAGCATAGGAAGAACTAAGCTAAATTAAGTCCCTAAACATATCATCACATACATAGTCCATATTGTACATTGTAACACCAATGAATTTTAAGTAAGATTAACTATGTTAAGTTTAATTACTAAGTGTGCCAAGATAATTAAATGTCATTAGCATGTATTTTAAAAAAATTTATTTGCACAATTCTGATTTTCAATTCATTTAAAATTATGGTTTTATATATAAAAATATTAATTTTGAAGTAATTTTACTCATTGACCTTCATACCATTAGCTTTTTCCTTAATTACCATAATGCCACATTTGCCTTTCTTTTGTACTTCACATAAAAGCCCATGGTTTTGTCATCAAAACTCCTCCACTTTTTTCTAGATAAAAGCCATAGTAGTAGCACAAAATCTTCCCAGTTCTTTGCCTCTTTCTTTTTCACGTTTTCTCTCTCTTTCTCTTTTTTTTCTCACTTTCTACCTTCCTAAAAAAAAAAGAAACATAAAGCTATTGTTAAACCAGAGGCCAAAGTTGAAGATGAAGCCCTATTTCTTCTGTATCTAAGAACCCATCTTGAAGTCTCAATAAAAACGAATCTCCAACACCATCTAAGGGGAATCTGAGATCAAAGTGAGATATAGTGGAAAAGGTGAACTTAGTTTGTGTTCTTGGTATTTTTGACTTAAATTTCGACATGCATGTTTGAATATATGGTTAAGCAAGAGGTTTTCTTTGAAATCTTGATGACAAAATCTGAGCAAATCCATATATTGGGTTTTTTCACAAATTGGGGATTTTCGTTAAATGCTATAACTTTGAATATGAAAACATTTGGGGAAGATGATGTAAAATTGTTATAAATTGACTCTCCATGGTTTTTGCGTATTTTTTGTGATATAAGAACTGATATAGCAAGATTAGATTGATCTTTGAGCTCGAGATTGTCGAGGCTCAAAACTTGGAAATTTTCCAAATTTCAGCAAATTGATAGGCCGAACTCATCCTTTGGCAAGCCGATTTCAAACAGTTTAGCAGGCTGGACTTAGAAGGTCGGTAGGCCAAACATTAGTAGTTCAATAGAATAGACCTAAATAATCGGCAAGCCGATAGTGCTGCATAAAAATAGTAGTTTTGCACTAGTTTTCATCATTTAATGATAAAAAGGATTTTGAATTTGTGACATAATTATTTGGAGTTTAAAGGCACACTAATAATGAATGTAAATGAGATAACTTATAATGATACTAAAGTAATGATATAAGTACCATAGTATTCAATACCGAACGAGTCAAGAACTTCATTTGGAATGAAACATTACTGCATGATGCCATGTATAAAGATCGGATAGTGTAGAGAGTGACCTTGGGGGCAGGTCCTGAAACCCAAATGGGCTACTATAATGGTGAACTAGATGGCTTTGCACAAAGTAAAATGGTAGACTTGTTTTGAGGAGATCGTTGGACTGGATGCTAGGTATTGATGATGAGATTTATTTCAACTGAGTAATTTATTTATTTATTTATTTCACTAATTCAATTGTTTTGCTTAATTGATTCTCATTTAATTTAATTTACCTCCATCACGGTCTCTGGGACATGACAAGTAATGATATTAGAGCGTAGGCTTCAAATCTTTTGGGAATTAAATTAGATATTTAAAAATTTCCATGACAAAATTTCTTTTAAGGAGGATGGGGTGTAACGCCCTTGAATTTTAAGTAAGATTAACTATGTTAAGCTTAATTACTTAGTGTGTCAAGATAATTAAATGTCATTAGCATGTATTTTTTTAAAAAAAAAATTATTTGCATAATTTTGATTTTCTATTCATTTAAA
>CAMOHE010044403.1:0-28914 GCA_946598075.1 Artocarpus hirsutus | reverse complement strand
TAGACCTAAATAATCGGCAAGCCGATAGTGCTGCATAAAAATAGTAGTTTTGCACTAGTTTTCATCATTTAATGATAAAAAGGATTTTGAATTTGTGACATAATTATTTGGAGTTTAAAGGCACACTAATAATGAATGTAAATGAGATAACTTAACATGATACTAAAGTAATGATATAAGTACCATAGTATTCAATATCGAACGAGTCAAGAACTTCGTTTGGAATGAAACATCAGTGCATGATGCCATGTATAAAGATCGGATAGTGTAGAGAGTGACCTTGGGGGTAGGTCCTGAAACCCAAATGGGCTACTATAATGGTGAACTAGATGGCTTTGCACAAAGTAAAATGGTAGACTTGTTTTGAGGAGATCGTTGGACTGGAATGCTAGGTATTGATGATGAGATTTATTTCGACTAAGTAATTTATTTATTTATTTATTTCACTAAATCAGTTGTTTTGCTTAATTAATTCTCATTTAATTTAATTTACCTCCATCACGGTCTCTGGGACATGACAAGTAATGATATTAGAGCTTAGGCTTCAAATCTTTTGGGAATTAAACCTGTGAGATTTTTACTATTTTGTTTTGATTTTTAGTTTTGAATCAGGACAAATGTCATCATAGTTTCGTTTGAGTACACAGTATCATTTATGATTTCAAACCTTAGATATTTGAAAATTTCCATGACAAAATTTCTTTTAAGGAGGATGGGGTGTAACGCCCTTGAATTTTAAGTAAGATTAACTATGTTAAGCTTAATTACTTAGTGTGTCAAGATAATTAAATGTCATTAGCATGTATTTAAAAAAAAAATTATTTGCATAATTTTGATTTTCTATTCATTTAAAATTATGGTTTTGTATATAAAAATATTAATTTTGAAGTAGTTTTGCTCATTGACCTTCACACCATTAGCTTTTACCTTAATTCCCATGATGCCATATTTGTCTTTCTTTTGTACTTCACATAAAAGCCCGTGCTTTTGTCTTGAAAACTCCTCCACTTTTTTTTAGATAAAAGCCAAAACAACACCCCAAAATCTTCCTAGTACTCTACCTCTTCCCCTTTCACATTTTTTCTCTCTCTCTCTCTCTCTTTTTCATTTTCTACTATATAAAATCCAAATAATCATGTCACAAATTCAAAATCCTTGTTTATCATTATATGATGAAAACTAGTAAAAAACTGCTATTTTTACGTAGCATGGTCGACTTGTCGATCATTTAGGTCCAGTTTGTAGAACTAGTAATGTTCGGCCTAATGACCTTCTAAGTTTAGCCTGTCGAACTGTTTGAAATCAGCCTGTTGAAGGATGAGTTCGGCCTATTAATCTATCAAAATTTGAAAAATTTCCAAATTTTGAGCCTCAAAATGCTAAGCTCAAAGATCAATCTAATCCTACTATATTAGTTTCTAGATCACAGAAAATACACAAAAACCATAGAGAGTCAATTTATAGCAGTTTTACATCATCTTCCCCAAATATTTTCATGTTCAAAGTTATGGCAGTTAATGAAAATCCCCAATTTGTAAAGAAAACCTAAGATATGGATTTGCTTAGATTTTTGTCATCAAGATTACAAAGAAAACTCTTGCTTAACCACAAATTCAAATATGCATGTCGAAATCTTAGTCAAAAATACCAAGAACACAAACTAAGTTCACCTTTTCCACTATATCTCACTTTGATCTCTGATTCCCCTTAGATGGTGTTGGAGATTCGTTTCTGCTGAGACTTCAAGATGGGTTCCCAGATACGAAAGAAAATAGGGCTTCATCTTCAACTTTGATTTCTGGTTTGAAAATAACACACACTAATAATGAATGTAAATAAGATAACTTGTTAACATGAGACTTAAGTAACTATATAAGTACCATAGTATTTACCGAACAAGTCAAGAACTTCATTTAGAATGAGACATCAGTGAATGATACCACGTACAGAGATCAGGTCGTACAGATAGCAACCTTAGGGGCAGGTCCTAAAACCCAACTTGGCCTTTATGGTGGTGAACTAGATGGCTTTACACAACGTAAAAATGTTAAGCTTATTTTGAGGAGATAGTTAAACTAGAATGCTGGGTATTGCTGGTGAGATTTATTTCGGCTGAGAAATTTATTTATTTATTTATTTCACTTAATCAGCTGTTTCATTTAATTGATTCTCATTTAATTTAATGTACCTCCATCATAGCCTTTGGGATGTGACAAGTAATGGTATAAGAGCTTAGGCTTAAGATATTTTGGGAAGTAAACCTATAAGATTTTCACTATTTTGTTTTGATTTTTCAAGTTTTGAATTAGGACAGATGCCGTTACAATTATGATTGAATACATAATGTCATTTATGATTTCAAACCTTAGATAACCAAAAATTTTAAGGACAAAATTTCTTTCAAGGAGGATGGGGTGTAACACCCATGAATTTTGAGTAAGATTGACTATGTTAAGTTTAATTACTAAGTGTGCTAAGATAATCAAATGTCATTAGCATGTATTTAAAAAAAATATATTTCCATAATTCTGATTTTCAAGTCATATAAAATTATGGTTTTATAGTAGTTTTACTCATTGACCTTCATACCATTAGCTTTTTCCTTAATTACCATAATGCCACATTTGCTTTTCTTTTGTACTTCACATAAAAGCCCATGGTTTTGTCTTAGAAGCTCCCCCACTTTTTTTTTAAGATAAAAGCCAAAGCAGTGCCCCAAAATCTTCCCATTTCTCTACCTCTTTCTCTTTCATGTTTTCTCTCTTTTTCATTTTTTGCTTTCCAAAAAAAAAAAAAGGAAACAAATAGCTATTGTCAAACCAGAAGCCAAAGTTGAAGATGATGCTCTATTTTCTTTCGTATCTAAGATACCTATCTTGAAGTCTCAGCAGAAATGAATCTCCAACACCATCTAAGGGGAATCTGAGATCAAAGTGAGATATAGTGAAAAAAGTGAACTTTGTTTGTGTTCTTGGTATTCTTGACTTAGATTTTGACATACATGTTTGAATTTGTGGTTAACCAAGAGTTTTCTTTGGAATCTTGATGATATAAATCTGAACAAATCCATATCTTGGATTTTCTTAATAGATTGGTGATTTTCTTTAAATGCTATAACTTTGAAAATGAAAACCCTTGGGAAAGATGATCTGAAACTTTTATAAATTGACTCTCTATGGTTTCTGTGTATTTTTTATGATCTAAGAACTGATATAGCAAGATTAGATTGATCTTTGAGCTCAGGATTACCGAGGCTTGAAATCTATAATTTTTCTAGATTTTGACAAATTAACAGGCCAATTTTAAATAGTTCAGCAGGCCGAGCTTGAATGCTAGACATGCTGATAGTGCTACATAAAAATAGTAGTTTTGCACTAGTTTTCATCATTTAATGATAAAAAGGATTTGGAATTTGTGACATGATTATTTGAACTTTAAATGCACACTAATAATGAATGTAAATGAGATAACTTGGTAACATGAGACTCAAGTAACGATATAAGTACCATAGTATTCAGTACCGAACAAGTCAAGAACTTCGTTCGGAATGCGACATTGGAGTAGACGTGTATGCCCTAAGAAGTAAAAATGTAATATGTTTTTGGAGACATTTTTATCAATAAATATTTTATTTACTATTTATATACCAAATCTTGTCCTCTTTACGTTCATATTTGTTGAATGTATGTTAAGCAAACAAAAGTCTAAGACTTGCATTCTAAACCTTTAAGAATTGGCCTAATGATGGACAGATTATGCAGAAGACATGATTCTTAAGGTGACGATCTAAATCATAAGATCCATAATTAGGGGAATAAAGTTGGGCGCTTTGTTCATGCAAAGATTGTTATGTTGTCTATATCCCTATTGGGAGATGTTTGTCTTGGCCATCGAAAATGCACTCCATGAGTAGAAACATTGGCACATTATCATAAGTGATGATGTGTTGGATCAGGACATAAAGTGAATTAATTTGGATTAATAATTCTTTACTTGGCAAATTGATTCACTTTAGACAATCATATGTGTTGTATTGTAATCCTGAGATGAATAATAGGCCCATTGTCTTGACTTATGTTTTTTGAAGTACCAAAGGGTGACATCCAAATTTTATAGTGGTACGCATGCTTGTATATTGGAGGCATGACTCTTGATAGCGTAGACCTGTTATTCATAGATATAGAATCTATAGCTCCTCTTTAGAAGTAGTTGATATCCTCTTATATGCGTTATCTTGTAATTAGAAAACTAGAGCGCTTAACCAATTAGATACATAGGTGTAAACGAATGGTATACTCTCTTTGGATGGTAAGTTTTCCTATGATGAGATAATAGAACATAAGATAAAAAAAATCAGGAAGGTAAGATAGAACTTATCCTGAAGCTGATTATGTATAATCCTATGGGCATACGATACATTATGATATGTCATAGAGACTTAGCTATATGGGCTTCAAAAATTTTTATAGTTATAGAGTTTAGCTCCAAGCTTTTAGTCGAGTAGCGTTGGAGTTGATAATTGTGAAATGTATATCTAGAATATTAGGTTTCATAATTATCAGGAGCTTGAACTATATAGGTCCATTAGGTCCCCGTTGCTAGCTCATAAAAATCTTGTAACGATATGATGTGCTTTTCCAATAATTGGTGATTTATGTTAGATTTATCAGATTGGTTGTAATTCGATAAAATCAAGTAATTCATGTTTGTTTATCCATTGAATTAATTTTGTGATAAAATTAATTGAAGATAAACTTGTCGAATTATTGGGATTAGATAATTCATGTTTGTTTATCGATTGGATTTAATTTTGAATAAATAAATTCAAGATAAACTTTTTGAATTATTAAGAATATTTATTTTCCTAGAGATTATCTAGATATGATTGTTTTAATTAAATAACTTCTCTATTAGGTTATTTGAATTAAAACTGAGTCTCTATCCCTATAATCTCAAGTGGCAAATAAAGATTCATAGGAAACCTTTTACCGTAAGTTTGACAGGTCAATCTTTAAGTTTGGCCTACCGATTGAGGAGGTTAGGCAGGCCGATCTGCTAATTCGGCCTGTTGATCGAGTGATAAAAGGATCACATGTTTTCACGTAGATTTTATCAGATATTGATTCTAATTTGATACTGATTCGAATTTTTGAAGCCTTATTTGATAAGGATTGACTCTAGGCCCAACCTCTATATAAGGAAAGTAAGTCTCATTATTATTTAGATTAGTTGTGAAATCTAGAGTAAGACTCTATCAATTAGACTCTGAAACTCCTTAGAGAGCTATCATTCACAAATCACGAATTATAGCTTTGGGTATTTCTCTGCTGGTTGGAAGGAGAGTCACCTGGTGGAAAAGTTGAACGACGTGAGCCCACACTTACTCCAATCATGGATAGAGAATAGCAAAGAAGGCCAGTTGGTTGAGGTCTTTCTGGAACGTTACTTCTCTTCATTGATTACAAGAGCATTTCAACATATAAAGGTTAGTAAGATCTGGTTAATTTATGCATATAGTGTGTCAAACTTGTGTCTTGAAAAATGCTCTAATATAAAATTTTAAAATTCCATTGCGTACTATTTTTTCAATAGGAGCATGATGCCACGTACAAAGATCGGGTCGTGCAGAGAGTGACCTTGGGGGCAGGTCCCAAAACCTAGCTAGGCCACTATGGTGGTGACCTAGATGGTTTTGGACAAAGTAAAAGGGCAAACTTGTTTTAAGGAGATTGTTGGATCAGAGTGGTAGATTTTGCCAATGAGATTTATTTCGGCTGCACAATTTATTTATTTATTTATTTCGCTTAATCAATTGTTTTGTTTAATTATTCTCATTTAATTTAATTTACCTCCATCACGGCCCTCGGGATGTGACATAAATTATTTCTATTTTTATTGGTTTTTTTTTTTGTTGATTTGTCTTATTAGTTTGTTTTAAAGTTTGATTGCCTAAATCAAGGTTGATCATTGTATTTGCAGTAATTAACTAGTTTTTAGATATCAATCCTCACGGGAGATAACCTCTAACTCACCAATCATATACTAGAACTTGATCCCATGTACTTGTGAGTATTAGGCATAAGTCTTCAACAAGTTTGTTTGGCACCGTTACCGGGGAATGAAAATTTTAGAAACTTAGATAATTTTGTGACAAAGTGATTAGGTTTTAATTTAGGATTTTTTTCTTTTATTTATTTTTATGCTTAGTTTAAAAATTTTTATTTTCTTTTATTCTTGCTTTCTAGAATTTAATTTTTGTTTGTTTTTGTGTGAGGTACTTGGAGATGGTTAATCGACAAGTACTCTTGAGATCTACTCAATGACATTTGAAGCTTTTTCATAGTGCTTGATGGTGATACAATAACTTGCTCATCAACATTTAGAATCATGGCTTTTGCAAAGAAGTTCAACTTCAAGTCTTCCTTGATGGCTTCAGCATCATGGCACAAAGTTGGGTAGAAATAGGAAGTGGTACCACCTATTTTTACCACCTATCTACCGACGAAGCTTATCACTTGTTGGAAGAGATGGCGGAGTACAATTACAAGGTGTTGAATTGTTCAATGAGCAACAAGTAGAGCAAATCTAGCTTGATGGAGTCGTAAGTTGATATCTTACCTCAAGAGACGATTGCAACATTGGAAGGGGTGTTGAATCTATTGACAACAATAGTTAATCACTTGAGGAACAACAGCAAGTAATTGTCAATTGCCTAATCTTCTCAACCTCATGGTTTACAAGAACAAGTTGGGCAATTGACTAGTATATTTGTCGAGTTGTAAGGAAATAGTGTGTCTATCACATCTGAGGTGAAACAATGTGTGGAGCTTGCACCAAATAAGGAGGACTTAAAGATTCTTCAACAAGAATCTTTAAGTCACGGTGAGACCCAAGACTTTGACCCCCAAGAGGAATTACAAAAAGAAAAAGTCCCGGTGTCCAAATTGTTGAGCCAACCATGCCCATTGAAGATCACATTTATGAGATCCAATGTAGCCAACACCTCCTATACTTACATTAGCACAATTCCTTCAAGCCTACCAAGGAGCATCCTCTGAAGCCATATCTTATTGGTGGTATGTGTGACACACTTCAACATTTTGCCAAGCTTGAGGGCATCTCTTTACAAGACCCATTTGTAGTGCTCTACAACTTCTACTATAGGCAGAAGCCACTCTTTGACGAGCGTTTCCCCAAAAGTCAAATTGATGACTTTAAATTAAATGCTCTTAGGAGGCGCTTCAAGCTTTCTATCTTTCCCCTCGTTTTATTTTTATCTTAGTTTATGTTTATGTTTTTGCTTAGTTATTTCAAAGTTTTGCATTAATGTTTGAATTTCTGTGTCTTGACAGTTGTTTCCATAATTGAAAGTTTAAAAACTTGAGTTTTTGTGGAAAATGACTTGAGAAGATGGATGAAACTCGAAAATCAGGCTAGAAACTCTTAGTGTATATGTTCTTGTCTCTTGTTCTTTTGTTGCTAAAACATCAAGGACAATGTTTAGTTTAAGTTTGGGGGGAGGAACACTTTATTGATTACATGTTGGGTCTTTGCCTTAAATTTTTTTGAATTTTTTTATTGATTATCATAATTTTTCTTCTATCGCTCATGTTTGGTAGCTATTGTTTAGTGTGTTTAGGTTGTTTTGTGTTTTTTAGTTGTGTTTTCTTTCCCTATTTGAATAAAGCATGAGTTTTGAGAGATTGGATAACTAGAAGTTGATTGTGATGTTAGACACAAATTGTTCTCTTAGGTCTGAGAAATTTGATTCATTAAGGTGTCTGTGTGTTTGGCATGCATCATTTCACTTCATTTTTGACTCTCTTCACTTAAGAACTAAAAATCATGATCACTTGAAATGAACTTTTAGAGAACACTTATGTGCATCAAATAAGCATTGACATGTCATGAACTTAGAACCCATTTTAGTGAAACTTGAGGCGAAATCCTAAATTAGGTGTCATTGAAAAGATAATTGAGGCAATTTTTTGAACCATTTGAGCCTTTAAAGCCAACCAATAAAAACTTCACCGCATATTTCCCCCATTGAGCCTTTTTGACCCAACTCTTTCATTACCCACATAAGTTTAACTAAGTCATTTCATGAAATTCCTTTCACTTAACCTATCACTCATAGGCATATTTGCATTTGTTGAGAGTAAGCATAGAAGTGATGTAAATTGCATTTGTGGTTTGATTGTATCCACAAAGTTATTTTAGTGTTCTTTGATATTTTCTTATTAGTTTTTCTTAGTTTTATTTATGTATGCCTTCCCATTATCCAAATGCATAGAACTAGATAAGTTTTGGGGAATTTCATTTCAATTCAAAAAAAATGAAAAAATGAGAAAAACAAAAAAAAGAGTAAATTCTTGTTAATTTTCATGTTTTTGAGATTTTGATACTTGTGAGTACTATCTTATGGGAATGATTAGTATAGAGGAATGATCTAGTAGGTAGTCTATTGTGACTTTTCATTCGTTTTATCATAAGTCCACAAGGTGCATTACATGTCTAGGGTGACCCAAGCCAAAAATTATCCTTTCTCATCCACCCTTTACTCTAGTCTTATATTACAAGCATTGAAAGTTTTTGATCTTTACTGACATGCTAAACTACATTAGTGGAAAGCAACACACACAATGGGCTTATGGTAGTTTTGAATTTCGTTAAGAGATATCTCATCATCCATCTAATTACATAGGTCTATCAGGGGTTTAACTCAGATGGTGAGAATGATTGAGCACACACTAACACTTAGAGAGTCAAATCGTGAAATTGGTGTGCGTTGTTGAAATTCTGGACACTCTTAAGGTTTGCCTTTCCTTTGATCTTTGAAACAATTTTGTGATTTTTGAGATGTTTGGCTAGTTATCAAATGGATACAAAACTCACACTTTGTTTTCTTTTGTTTTTAATGTTGTTTAGTTTTTGTTGATTTTATTGTGTTTTGCTTGAGGACAAGCAAATGTTTAAGTGTGAGGGTATTTGATTAGTGAGTATTTTACTCATTAGTCAATTATTTCTTAAGCTTAAGTATTGTGAAAATCCTCAAGCTATTGTGTTAATTTGATTTTTTTGTGTTGTTTTGAAGGAGATAAAAAAATTTGACTTATAGGGATGTTTAGCATCATTACAAAGTGAAAAGAGACCAAAACAGAGCGCTCAACGCATAGGCACGTCTGCAAAGAAGAAAAAGCTTTCCTCCATGTAGTAGTATAGTGAGCATACGTGGCTGCAACATCAAAGCTCACAGCTGTGAAAATTTCAACACAGGTTTTTGAAAATCTAAAGAGCGTGGCCGAGCAGAATGAGTGCCCATGGCCGTGCGTGCCACTTTTTTGCCCTAGCTCGAGGTTTGCATGGTGCACAGTCGTGAGCTCTTTTCTCTATGGTCGTGCATCCCTTCATTCAAAGGGTTGATTTTGCTCCTTTTGAGTGATCCAATGGCAAAAATTATCCATTTTGGAGCCTTATATATACCCCCTTTAGTCACCTAATGTAGAGGATTGGAAGAAGAAACCCATGAATCAGAACTAAAATTCCAAGGAGAGGTGAGCTTGAAGTTGAGGATTCTTAGAGGAATTTGGTGCATTATGTTTGCTTTGATATCCTATTCTAGGGCTTGATATAGTTTGATTTAAATTATGTATGGATTATTTAGTTGATTGTTGATGCAATTTCAATTTCAATTCATTTACGTTTTCTATACTTAATGCATATAGTTTATTTGGCTAATGAATTAGGTGATTTGATTTATGAATAATTTTAATTATCAGGAGAGATTGACTCATATATCATTACTTTAAAAGCATAGACTTTGTTGCTATTGAGACTCGAGAGAGGTAATGAAGTGAACTTAGGGCCCTAGACAAATGAATCGGATGGAATAAAGTTAATAATCACGAAATAGGAAAGCATAGGAAGAATTAAGCTAAATCAATTCCCTAGATACATTATAACATAGATATTCCTTATTGTAAATTATTTCTTTTGTTTATGGTTTTTTGTTGATTAGTCTTATTAATATTATTTCCTTTAATTTAGTTTGCTATAAAGCCCAATTGCCTAAATAAAGCTCGATCATTATAGTTGCAATAATTAGCTTATTTTATTGAATCCTCATGAGAGACAACTATTAAGATAGATGCCCATAAAGCATATGATGTCTTGAAATGGACATGTTCATAAATAAATAAAGTGATTTTATTTATTATATTTGCGTGTATGTATTTTAAATACTTTAAGAATATCATGAAAATTCCTTAATCATCTATGTGACTTTAAATATTGTATATAAATATTATATACAAGAGAATAATATTTAAAAATGATAATTAAAATGGATAGTAACATATAGTTAAATGTTATAATAATTATTCAATTAAAATATGGAATCATTAATTAAGCATTACCAGTGCAAGTTATTTCCATTAAGAGTGAAACAGTCTTATTTGAAATATTAATGCACTGTGCATAATGAGATTACATAGGACCAAGACATAATGAGATATGAATAGCTAATAATTTTTGTTAAATATAGCATGTTCTAATCATATCAGCAGGTGGTCGTATATAAGATGATCTTAATCTTGATTTATTAGTAACTCCTATTTATGGATTTATGTCTTTTGACTTACTCGATATGGATTTGAGAATCAAAGCTTATTCCTTATATCTTAAAGGCATGATGAAGAAAGTAGCTACGAATGTTAAAATTACAAGTTGGAATCTATTTTTTGTCTAACAACAGGTAGATAAATAATTATCTTGAGTATTGATTTGGGCCTTGAATAATATAACTGCTCAATTCATGATTAAGTTCGTGAATTTATTATTCATTAGAGAATCAATGGAAATCAAGTAATTAAAGAGGTTAATGGATTTTACCTTACTCTAATTATGAATTATTTATAGATGATCGACTTATATGTAATGGCTATATCAAAAGAACGACTCTAAGAAATGAGAAAATTAAATATCTATAACTTCAAGAGTGTAATTCCAAGTATTTAGTGGAGTTAATTGGAATTAATAAAAGAGTAATATATTAATTAAGAAGTTTAATTAATGTATTGGTTTTATCAAAGCTTAAAATTATGAGTCAATTAGTCTCCCGCCATCTTTGTAAATACTGTTTAGACAAGTAGAATTATTGGATTAAATAATTAATTTAGAATTATCGAATTCTAATTTAAAAATCACTTAAAATAAACGAATTATGAATTAATTTATTTCTATTAAATAATTAGATTGTTTATAAACAAAGTAAAATAATTAATTTCAGAAGTCACACAGTGGGTGGGTCCTACTATGTATGCCGCACACAGTGGGAGGATCCTATTATGTGTGGCGCCTAAGTATAAAGAGGAAATTCCTCTTGTGCACATCAAAGCTTATTTACAAAGTCTCCATATTTAGTATTTACAATTTTGAATATAGGTGATTTAATTCAAATATGAATAGTTTAACAGGGAGACAAATGAATTGGGCAACAAGTAGATTCTTTCTCCTCTTTTTCCAAGAATTGATGCCAAACACAGATAGGGTATTTGTGTGTGTGGTGCCTATGATAGTGCAAGAATAACAAACTTGTGTCTTTTATTTTAATTAAATATTTGATATTAGAATTAAAATAAAGAGACTTTCTAAATTAGTTAGTTTTCTTGTTCTCTATTAATAGAGGCATTCTCTATTCATTTTGTATATACTTGTAAGTCTCAAAGGGACTAAAAGTACTCTGCTCAAAAGCACTCATATAGGCTTGTAGAATGGGAAAAAAAAGAAGAATAGTTCTTCTATTTTTGTGACTTATATTAGTTGAGTGATCATTTAACAGCATATTCCTTCTATGCCTACACAAATGTCCATCCTACGTCAAGAACTAGGCAAGGAAGATGTTGGTTTAATAAATAGAGAACATCCTTTGCAATTCTTATTCCGGTTTATTTTCATCTCTCTTTAGTAAGAATAGAATTTACATATTTATTTATGTATGAAATTAATATAATCTATAACTTTTTATAAAAGTTTTGAGAAAATTTTTGTCACATACGATCTATACCATTACCATGTTTCCATTATATCTTGTGAAAAATGTTTTCCAAAACCAACAATGACAACCTCTAACTCACCAATCCTATACTAAAACTTGACCCAATACACTTGTGAGTATTTGGCATAAGTCTTCATAAGATAATCATCGTTGCCATTCCATCGAAGTACTGCATACTGGTATTTGCTTGGTTCAATGGAACCATAGATCCAAAGGACCACCTCCTCTAATAGATGAACGTGGTGAGTGCTAGGTACATTCCCGATAGCATTCAAGATGAGATAAGTTTAAAGGGGCTAGCGTTCAGATGGTTCAGCAATCTGCAACCAAAATCAACCAATGGCTTTGAAGAATTAGTGGATTCATTCGTCAAAGCTTATTCGATCCACATTATGACCTATAAGACAACCAAAGACCTTTGGTTGGTCGTCTAGAGCCCAGGTGAGTCCCTACGAGCCTACATCAAGAGGTTCAACAAGGTCATCCCTAAAATCTTGAAGTAAGAGGAAGCAATCGCCAAAGAAGCTTAGGGACTCAACAAGTCCTAATTCAAGGATAGTATTTGCTCGAAGTACTCATAGATGATCTAAGAGGCACATAATTGAGCAAATCGATGGATCAATTTGGATGAAGAAAATGAGCAGTGCAAGCAAAAGCTCGCAAGGAACAAGGCTTATAATAAAAAAGTGGAAAGAACACCACCAAGAACCAGGCTAGAATGAAGGGAATGAACTAGGACTCAACAATGAAAGGCATGGAGGAGAAAAGTTGAACAGAAGACATAGGGGGAAACAAGAGGCCACTATCCCCACAGAGTTACTCACTAAAAATCTCCTCTAATAGACCTGATTGCTTAGCTTGAGGGGAAAGATTACATTCAATGGCTAGGCAAGATAGCCCTAAGTTAGACCCACGCGAAGTTGAAATACTGTGAGTCCCATCAGGATACCAATAAGTTGATTATTGATTGCAAGGCCCTAAGAACATAAATAGTAGAGTTATTGAAAAATGGGTGCACCTGAGGGAGTATTTGTCAAGAAAGGGGCGGCGAACTTATAGACTCTATCTTGAGTAAAGTGATCAGAGGGATGGGCAAGCCTAAGACAAGACAACACCACTGCCAACAGTTCAAAAAATAATTGGAGCTATTTATGAAGGCTTAGTCTACTACAAGGACACCACAAATCAATTTAAGGCTCATTAGAGAAGGGCGATCCAAGCAACCACCAACACACTCAAAGGTGATGAATTTGGAGACCATTCTATTTCATTCCATAGTAATGAGGTGTTTAAACTCAATAGTCCACATGATGACACACTTATGATCAAGTTGAACATTGTAAACCACAAGATCAGTCAGATTCTAATCGACAATGACAACATAGTAGACATTCTCTTCTTATTGACATTCTATGGGATGGAGATTAATGAGAAAAAGATTGAGAGGACAAACATTACTCTTGTAGGATTCAACAGAGAAGTGACTATTGCCATGAAGTTGCCTAGCTTTGTCGAAGGAGAGAACAAGATGAAGAATTTTCTCATCATGGATTGTCCATCAAGCTATAATGCGATCCTTGGGAGGCCATGGCTCCATGTGATGAGAGTAGTTTCGTCTACATACCACTAGAGGATTTGCTTTCCAACAAAGCAAGGAGTTAGAGAAATAAAAGGAAGTCAGGATGTCGCCAAAAGCTGTTACATGGTGGCTAGTGAGGAAGCAAAAATCAAAAATAGCTTAATAGCAATTACAGACGAACCCATCGAACGGGTCGAGCAAACAGGAGCAGGGGGATCTGACACTTGAGTAGTTGGATAATGCATATATTGACCTCAAAAATAAGTGGAGAATATCAACATAGGCTCACCATCTTGATCTGGAGGTAAATTTTACTATTATCAAATTTTTAAAAGCCAACAAAGATTTTTTTGCATGGTTACTTGCAGATATGCCAAGCATCAACCCTAGTATCATTACTCACCAACTAAATGTCGATCCCAACCATCGGCCGATGTGATAGAAGAGGAAAAGGCTAGAAGTTGAATGTAATCAAATTATGAAGGAGGAAGTTAGGCGCTTGCTTGAAGTAGGCTTCATTCGGCCAGTATAGTATCCTGACTACCTAGTGAACATGGTGATTGTATGAAATAAGAATGGCAAATGGAGAATGTGAGTCAATTTCATTGACTTGAATAAGCCATATCCTAAGTATAGCTATCTATTACATTACATTGATCACCTTGTTGATGCCATAGTTGGCCACAAAGTGTTGAGCTTCCTTGCTACTTTTTTCAAATTCTACTAAAACAAAAAGATCAAGAGAAGACTACGCTCATCACAAAGCATGGCATATTCTGCTCCAAGGTCATGCCTTTTGAATTAAAGAATGCAAGTGCCACCTACTAGAGGATTGTTAATATGATGTTTGAGGAGCAGATTGAGAAAAATATGAAGTCTACATTGATGATATGCTAGTAAAGTATGCGCAAGCCCAACTTTATTTTCAACATCTACAAGAATACTTCTATGTGTTGAGAAAATAGAACATGAAGCTAAACATAGAAAAGTGCACCTTTGAAGTGGCCAGTGGCATGTTTTTGGGGTATATGGTTACGAAGCATGGGATCAAAGTGAACCTAAATCAAATCAAGGCTTTTCAACCCATGCCTTCCCTGTGGTGCAAGCGAGACATCCAAAAGCTAACAAGAGGAGTAGCTATGCTCAACAGGTTTATAGTACGCTCCTTAGACAATTGTCTACCATTCTTCTAACTCTTGAAGAGGAACTTCTGTGTCGAGCAATTGTTGTAAATAGGCTTTTTGAGATCTTAAAAGGTATCTTTCAATGTTTCCAATTATATTGAAACCAAAAGAAAGAGAATCTTTGTACCTTAATCTAGCCTTTCAAAGACAACAGTGAGCTTGATGCTCGTCTGGGAGGATGATTTGATTCAAAAGCCGATGTTCTTTTTGAGCCACACTTTGCTCGACACTAAGATAAGGTATGCATTAATTGAGAATTTCACGCTTATAGTTGTCACATTTGCTCAAAAGCTTCGACCATACTTTCAAGGCCACATCGTCATTGTGCTCTTGTTATACCCAATGCAAGCAATCCTACGTAAGCCTAACATCTCTAGAACGTTAACAAAGTGGGTAGTTGAACTCATCGAGTTTGATATCGAGTATAGGTTGAGAACAAAAGCTCAAATGTTGGCAGACTTTGTTGCTAAGCTCACATTTGTGCCCAAAGATAAGGAGCTATGGCTATGGACTATGCAAGTGGATGAATCAAGCGATGAGAAAGTTTCTAGAGTCAAAGTCTTGTTATGCTAGCAAACAAGGGAAGAAATTGAGTAGAGCTTTAGGTTGGGCTTTAAAGCAACAAACAACAAACCAAACTATGAAGACACGATCATTAAACTAAGGCTAGCCAAGACAATGGGGCTGTCGAACTCATTGTTGAAAGTGATTCCACTTTGATTATCAACCAGATCACCAACAAGTACGAGGCTCGAGATGAGAAGTTGGTGTTATACTTGGGGCTCCTGAACAAGCTTAAGTCCTAGTTTGACAAATTTGAGGTGAAATATGTGCGCTGTGAGCTGAACACAAGAGTTGATGCACTTGTTAACCTTGGCTCATTCGTCAAAGTAAAAGAAAAGAGGGTCATTCCCTTCGGATTCATTGAGCATCCCAACATAAAAGAGATAGAAGAAGTAGTGTACATGGACCCAAGAGATGATTGGAGGACCCCTATCAAGATGTATATAAGTGAAGGGTGGCTACCAAATGACAAGCAGGTCACATGAAAGGTCAAGGTTCAAGCTACAAGATATTGTTGGATCGATGGAATACTCTACAAATGGTCAATTTTACGACCTTATCTTTGATGATTAGGAAAGATGAGGTAGAGCGAGTCATCAGAGGTGTTTATGAAGGATCCTATGGAAATTACTCAGGGGAAGGGGGGACAGTCATTATATAATAACATAAAAAGGCAATGGTATTATTGGCCTATGTTGTAGAGCGATTATGAAGACTTTGCCTAGAAATGCAACAATTGTCAAAGGCACCCTCTGATTATCCATCATCCGTCGGTGAATCTTTCTTCGATCAACTTGCCTTACTCATTCATAAAGTACTCCATCGATGTGGTTAGACCCCTTTGCATAGCTTCTAGTCTTGTGAAGTGCTTGCTTGTAGTTACAGACTACTTTTCTTAATGGGCCTGGGCCAATGCTTTTGTAGATGTAAAAAAGAAGCATGTCAAGTGATTCATATGGCACAACATAATCTGTTGGTTTAGAGTACTAACAAAGATTATAACTAACAACGGCTCCCAATTCATCTCCAACTCCTTCAAGAGGATTTGACAAGACTAGGAGATAATATTGCACTTTTCAACTCCTAGGTATCCATGAAGGAATGGGCAAGCCAAGGCCACCAACAAGACCATTGTTAGGAACCTAAAGAAAAGCTTGAAGGCAAGGAAAGGTCATTAGGTCGAAGAGCTTCCAATGGTGCTACAGGCATATCTAATGACTTCAAGGAGAGCAACCAGTGATTCTCCATTTACGTTATCTATGGGATAGAAGTTGTGATCCCAGCCAAAGTTGTTACATATGACCTCCTTATTGATTACTCCCTTTTGAACGAGCCCATGAATGATGAAATCTCAAAGATACATTGAATCTAATTGATGAAAAGAGGAAAAATGCACTTTATCACCTTGTCCATTACCAACAAGCAATAGCAAGATATTACAACTCCAAGGTCATGGTCAGAAGAATTTCAAAAAGAAAGCTCATCCTACAAAAAGTATTCTAGAACATGAGAGAAACAAACGCTAGGAAGCTGGCTATAAATTGGTATCATTAGCAATGGTTGCAACAAACTTAGGCTTGCAACGAAGATTTTTTTTTTCATGATTTTCATTCTCCTGTTTGATTTGTTTCAAGGTAAGCTGTCCACCGATGTAATTCTTGAGTATCAATCAAACAGGATAATTAGCAATGGTTGCTATGAACTTAGGCTTGTAAAGGTGAACTACATATGGCTTGATCCTTAACCATGGGTATAAAGGCAGGTCGTGTTTTATAAACAAGTGCAACTACTTTCTCAAGAAAGCAACCATTTTGCTTGATGTGTTGCCTCTTTAGCTCTTCATATTCTCGCCATATTATCACCAACTTTAGGTTCAATATACTCACCTAATGTTTAGTTCGATATGCTATCTTTATAGCTTAGCCATTTTCATGACTTAATATCTCACTAACATTGAGTTAGATTTACTCGCTTAATGTTTAGTTTGACATGTTGTCTTCATGGCTTAGCCATCTTCATAGCTTAATATCTCACAAACATTAGGTTTGATCCATTCACCCCATGCTTGGTTCGATGTGTCATTTTCATGGGTTTGATCAACTCACCCATTGCTTGATTCAGCACAATGTATTTGCTATCTTATCTATAGTGCGCTCGATTCATTTCAACATTGGTTCTTAGTTACTTAATGGCAGAATGATTTTCTTTGATTTTTCTCATTTAATCCATTTAAGACTTGCTCCGATTAAGTTCGATTCGATTAAAGACAACATAATGGATAAGAAAATTTTTACCACATTCAAAGTTTGCTTTAATTACCTTGTGAAATTAAACTAAACTTTGAGGGGGAAAGAAGTATGCATGAGAAGCAAAAAGTTCAATTTTCTTAATACAAAAAGCAAGAATTACCACAAGGCATGTTCAAATGTTTTAAAAAAACAAAAATTACATAAAAAAACTTCAAATCTCTTTTTTAGTAAGATTGGAGGACTCTAGGGCTGCAATTCTATGTTCGCTACGACAAAAGATGCAATAAAGTTTGATTTAGTAGATTGTTCAATGAGATCTTTTTGAGGATTTCTTGGATTGGTTTATCCTTTTCATCGGAATCAACTTCAGGCACTACCAGATCTTCCAACTTTGAGATCTCAACATTGACATCCTAGTTCTTGTCTCCATTATCTCTAAAATCCTTAAAAAGCCAAAGTCAAGCTCTGAGAATTGATTTGCTATGAATGTTAGAAGTTCTTCCCTGATGGCATTGGCCTTGCTCACTTTATCTGCAGCCTATTAAAAAAGATTGCTACCAGGATTGATTACTCTCTCATTTGATATGGCCAAGGTGGCAATCACATCACTCATCTGCTTTATGACATTCTCTCACTCCTCAACTTCAGCCATATTCTCTTTTTCATCTTTCTGGGCCCTTGCATCTAGATTGCTCATCAATAATATAAGCTTGTTAACTTTGAACTTAGCCTTGTTTGTGAAAATGTTGTACATTTCAACAACCTGCAAAAAAACAATGTGTAAATAGTTATAGGTAGCAATTAAATTGATGGAAAAGATGTGTATTTACCTGTCTAAAGAGAATTGATAATTTGTTGTGTAGCCACAATAAAAATTTTCCTCCAAACTTTGATTCATTAGTAGAAAAGCTGAAATTTTTTGTTGCCTTTAGACCCGACTCCCTGTCCTGTAAGACATTTACATGCTTTGGCATGTCTAGTGTCTCTCCTCAACCTCTTCAATGTTGGCTTCGAGGGCTTGAGATTGTTTGATTTTAGATTCTTTCCTTTTCTTTTGAGTTAAGGGGCTTGATTTCAAAAGGAGGTGGGTGTGGAAGATTTATAGGATCAATTGGTTTAGTGGGTGGAGCCTCGTCAATAGCTTCGACATTTGATGCACTTGCATCAATCTCTTCTTTTTCTTCCTTTCCTTAGCTACAATTTTCCTTTGTAGAGCTTCCTCAATGGATGGGAGAATGATCTTCATTAATAACATGGCAGCATCTATGAGCTCAACATCTTCATCAAATAGGGGACTTACATATTTTGATGGATTGTGCAATTACTAAAGTGCACCGTGGTAAATAAAAATCCAATCGACTCAATCAGGAAAGTGAATAGTAATACATGTGGGAATTTTTCTAGATCTTCTCTAAATAGATAAAGCTCCTAGTCATTCTAATTGCAAACTTTTAGCCCATGTCCTATGATCAACCGAAGTGATCTTCTCAAATCTATCACTTAATCTCTCTCCCACTAATGGTCGATTGTTAAGTTTGTAATTTACGAAATATACCAAATACGTAAAGATTAGTCGAGACAACTAAATCAAGTAAAAACACAATGTTTAACTTAAAAGAAGACCAAAAGAAAATGGGAAGGGGAAAGAATTAGAAAATTGAAAGGAGTCTCTATCGATTGACACAAAGAAGTATTTTTCCTCTCATTGTCTATTTGCTTTGATGAAATCCATGATTATCTGTGTCGATTTCCTATAAACAAAGTAGAAATGTCCTACTTTCTTCTTGTTTTCTTTCATTCAATAACAAGTCAAGAAATGTATAATGGAAAAATTGATATCTACTTCTTTCATAAAGATGGTTAGTGCTAGAAGAAGCCACATTCTATTTGACATGAGTTGGGTCATTGAAATTTGAAAATAGACGAGAACTTTGAGCATGAATTTGGGGACTTGCAGCCATAGGCCAAGCCTGAAGTACTTAGTACACACACATACCCAGTCATTATTCTATGTCTTTGCTTGCTCTTTTGGATATGGAAGGCATATTACAACTGATTCAAGATACCAAACTTTTCCCTAATCATTGCCAAGTCTTTCTCCATTAGGATTAATTTTGGGTTATTTTCAAAGAGGGAAAACATCAAAATTGATTCTAGGTTATTCTCAAAGAGGGAAAACCCTTTTGATGTATACTTGAATGTTTGATTTTTGGTCTTTCAACTTCTTTGGGTCGGCCTGAGACACTTGTAAGCCTGTTTCTTTCAACAGCCATTACATTCACTTTGATCATGTTGGTTTCAGCCTCTTTACTGTTGCTAGCACCACGCATTCAAGAATTACATTTGCTCCTGGACTAGTGAAGGATCACTTCATCAACATCCCTCTTGTCATTGGGTTCCATGGGTCACTGCTCGACAATGAGGAGTGGAAACTGATGATAATCAGTTTCTTCAACATGATTATGACAAATAGCAATTTAAAGGAAAACTAGGGTTAATAGGATTGAAAAGTTGTGGGTCAGAGATTCTTGATGAACTATGAAGAACTTTTTGAAATTCTCAAACTCTAAAAAACAAACAACCCTAGAAATACAGATTTTCTCAAGAAAATTAAGGGAAAACTAGATTGAAATGCACGAAGCAAAAAAAAAAAAAAAAAAAGAAAAGCAAACTTACAAAGAGAAAATAACAAGCAAAATAGAGAAAAGATCATAATCTTGCTTGGAAAATCTTAAGGAACTCGAGAAAGCTTTTGGAAAACCTTAAGGCACTTCAAAGGAGAAGATTTTGCAAAATGAAGAGGAGACAGGAAGAATGGGATTTTTATGTCCAAATATTTGTTTTCGTATGGCTAAGATTCAAGATCTAGGAAATGATCTATGGCTAAGACCAAGCATCTTTTCAACTTCCCACTCAAACTGAGGTCTTGTCTCATTAATCAATAACTAACATAATCACAACAAGGATATTTTGAAATGCACCAATCAAATTGTGCCATATATATAAGGATATTTGACATTCACATTTTCTTGAAGAAGAATCATGATTGATTTATGAAGGGAGGATTTTGTGCAAGAGAAGCAACAAATTTGCCGAATCAAGGGATTATTGACTCGATATGCTTGATTTCACTCCTATAGTTGATTTTATCGACTAAGGAGTAGGGACCTAACTATTGTAGTATGACTTGGTTAGGCCCAAATTATAGAATAAAGGCCCAAAGTGGAATGCCCAAATTATGATCAAAACGAGTCGAGCCCAATAAGAATGCTCAATTTGAGCTCGTTGATAGGATTCATTGACTTATTGATTGTTCAATTGGAGGGCTCAATGGGCTTAATCTTAGCAAATTGGTCGTTTAGTTCGATAAAAGGGTCTCCGTTTGATTCATCTGGAATAATGACAGATATTTGCCAACTATTCTAAATGCTCAACTTGTGGTTTGTTTGGAATAGTGACTGATGCTTGTCTACCATTATAAATTTGTTGAGTCTTGATTTGTTGGGATCGATACGAATGATTTGAGGTTGATAGATATAGGAGAACACCTACTAATTCATGAAACAATACGTGGGAGTATGGTTCAAAACTTGTGCCCAATACGGAGACAATATGTGGCCCACTACTCTGAGCATCACCAAACCCACTCTTTCCACTAGTTGAAGATCACAACCTTGAGAAGAACCATTATAAATAGAGGTCAAGGGCACCACTAGAGGCATGCGAATTTTCCCTTTCAACTCTAAAGCTCTACAAAAATTTCTCCATTAGCCGAAACTCATTTCCAATAATCACTTCCATTAACAGACAAAAAAGCTTTTGTACTTGTATTGAATTTACCAGATAGTGAAGCAACACAGTGGACGTTGTTTACATTATAGAGTGAACCACTATAAAAACCTTGCATGTGATATCTTGAATTTTCCACGTTTGCATTTAATTATGTCTTTATTATTGATTTTTTGCCATTATTGATATCTCTAACATTATTTGCAAAGTTTGCTAGGACCTAATAATGGTGGTTTGAGGGCCCAAATATTCCGAAATACTTTAGAAATCCAATTTTAATCTATTTTAATTTAATTGTAGGTCCAACATCTACAATTATTATTATTGATTATTATTTAATTAATATTTATATTTATATATTATTATTGTTCAACATAAAATTATTATTATTTAATAATATATTTAAATATTAAAATAGTATTATAGTATTAATATTAAATATATAAATATAGTTTGTTGTCCTAATATAAAATAACGATAGCAATATAAATATGAAAATTATTCTATTGTATAATTTAGCATTAATGTTAATATTCTAAATTAAATTCTTATTACTACTACTATTATTATAACTAATATTATTATCATTATTATCAAATTATTTTTATTTTATGTTAATGTAAGTAATAAATATTTATATTATATAAATATTAATCCATATCTTTGTTTTTCTTTTTTATCTATGATTTTTTTCATGAAACTCTATCTATACCCAATTGCCACGTCATTTAAAATTTTATTAGCGACTAGCAGAGTCAACTTCACTTCCATTTGAGTTAGACTCGAGTTAAGTTTTCTAGTCCATAAAAAGTTAATTTTAATCTTTGTTTATTCTCAAAGATTCCACGTTTGGTTGTTCATAGAAATCTTCTCTTGAATTTTTAGGAATAATACATTTTAATGTTTGGTTGCACGTAAGAATCATGTATAGTTGGCAAAAATAAATTGTTGTGTTTTCTTTCGAAAACATTACCATTATTATTTATATATTAATATAGTACTTATATTCATATTTTTGAAAATAGTAATTGACATCGATGGTCCCTTAATAGTTTAGTAGGTGACATTTTGATCACTCTTTTTCTAATATTGGCAAAACAACCCTTGAACTTTTATTCATAAACTTCCATCAAGATTAAACCAAACCTAACGGAAATACGTGTGTGGACCTCACATGACTTGTTTTGAGGATGCAATCACTAAAATGTCCCTATTTAAAAATAATAATAAAAAATTAAAAAAAAAAGGACAACAAAAAACTAAAACATATATCGCCAGCCTTTCATCCCTTCTCCAGCAAAACCAACCCCCTTCTTTCCCTCTTCAACGACCCACCAACCCTCTTCGGCAACGGCCACCTTCCCCTTTGCTGTGTAAGCCTAGATCTTAATGACGAGAAGCCTTTTCTACAGCAAGTCCGCCAAGCCCTTCTCTTAGTGGTGCAAGATTTCTCTACCATAGGCCCACCACTCAGCACTCTTCTATTGTAGATCCACTACGATAGCAAGATCTCCATGAACCCAAATGTCGCCACTTAGATTTGGTTTTGTCCCCCTCCTTCCCATCCTGTGATCGAAGCCATCGCCCTTAATGAGCATATTTGTTCGACGAAAATAGGGGCTTCCAAACAACTTAGTGCTCAATCTTTTCTCTTTGTCAAAATTAATGATGGGATTTATCCCAAGGAAGGCATGGAATTAAGCGATTTCTCCTTGACGTGTGAAAATATGCTTTCTACCCGTCGAAGCTCTTCGTTTTGAGACTTGACATGTTTTCTTCCTGAAGTTACGAGAAATTCTCATTAAAAATTTGTTTTGGACAGAGACGGAAGGTAGACAAACTATAGAGAAAAGTGTTATATCTTTAGAGTACAAACGTTGCGAAGAGATCTTTCCTTGATCTTAGCATGGTGATGGATTCACTCATCAAAGGTTTGCTGGCCAAAAAGTTTGATTATTTCTTCTTCAAGTTCCATCAACTTATTCTTATGATTTACATTCTCCATCTCCATAAAGTGAGCACAGTCAGAACAAAAAACAAGAAAGAAAAAAAGGTAGACTTCACATGGAGACCAATTTTATCTCCACCTTTAACATCTTATTTTCAGCCTTAAGCAATTGATCATGCTACCTAAGCTTCTCCAAAGTCATGTGTGTAGCTACTACTTCAGCTTGTTTTCTATCAATTCCTCTATCCATATGAAATCACAAAGTCTAAAATACAATAGAGAATCAAACAAAAAAGTAACGACTCTTTTAGTAGTTTTGAAGTAATGGCTATGCTCATTCTTGCCTCTATAAAATAGTAAAATATATATAGATATTTGTAACCAATTCCTTTTCCCTTTTCTTCTTATACCATTTTCTGCTACTGTGTGCAATCATATACATTGGAGAGTATTTTAGATAGACATAGGTCTTCTTAAGCATGTGTCAACATAGAGAGAAAATAGAAACAGTCTCTCTCGTTGGCCCATCGGAGAAGATGACGAAGCCATCCTGGGAGCTTTAGCACTTGCAATGGAGCTGCAATCGCGACGACAATAGTCTCCCTCATTGGCCCACCGGAGAAGATAACTACACTAAATGATGTTTCACCGTTTGAATATTTCTTTTTTCCAGTTGTTTTTTTTTTTAATTTTATAAAAATATAAAGTAGGTGATTTTACTATTATGTCCTTCAAAATCAAGTCATGTGATTAACACATGCATGTTTCTATTAGGCTTTGGGTTATTTTGATGGAATATTAATTGTCAAAGTTTTAAGAGTTTAAGAGTTGTTTTGTCAAAATTAAAAAAGATAGACCCAAGGATCACCTACTAAAAAGCTAAGGGACTATCTATGTAAATAACTCTTTCTAAAAAGATAATTACGCTCATTTTTATTAATATAAAAATATTGTACATATACTATTATTATTATTATTTATCACCATCATTATTATTAATACAATTATTATTATTATTTTCAATATATAATTACTATTATTTAATAATATTAATATTGAATATTAACATATTGAAATTGTATTATAGTATTAATTTTAAATATATAGATATAGATGTTATTCCTAATATAAAATAATAATAGTAATACAAATATAAAAATTATTATTATATTACTATAATTTAATGTTAATATTACTATGAATATTTATATTATACTATTAAAATTTTACTACATCATTATTATTATAACTAATATTATTATCATTATTATCAAATTATTTTTATTTTATATTAATAAAAATATTTATATTTATATTATATCTAATATTAATCCGAATCTTTTTTTTTTATTATTTTTTACTGTATCTATACCCAATTGCCACATCATTTAAAGTTTTATTAGTAACTAACGAAGTCAGCTTTATTTCTATTAATGCTCTTGAGTTGGCTTCGAGTCAAGTTTATCAGTCCAAAAAAGTTTTCTTTAATCCTTGGTTATTCTAAAATATTTCTCTCCCTCCTATCCTTCTTGTTTCTTTCTATTGGAAGATTTTTCTCAAAAGAATTGATATGCATAGGTGCATTCAAGAGTCAATTAAAAAAGGAACTCTATTATAAATCGAAATAAACTGAGAAAAGAAAGAGAAATAAAAGCACTAGCTCTCTTAAGATATCAATAATTACAACCTAGAAATTTGACACACTATAATAAAATGTGGTTTAGACGATGCCTAAAAGACAATGGTTTCTCAAAAAACCATCGTTATATTATACACAGCACAGAGACCTTTGTTTTTTGAAAATACGAACCATAGTTTAGATGGCGGTTTCTTATAAACTTTCAGGAATGTTTGGTATGTAGTAATTAGTAGGAATCATATTTGCAGAAAGTGATAATAAGTAATATAATTCCTAAGAAAAAAATATTATCATGTTTGGTTGTACACATAAATCTTCTCTTAGATTTTTCGAGGAATAATATATTAATGTGATTGGTTTACATGAGAATCTTGTTTAGTTGACAAAAATAAATTTTTTTATTATCTTTTAAAAAACACAACTATTATTATTTATATATTAATACAATGCTTCTATCCATAATTTTTAGAAAGATAATTACACACATTTTTATTAATATAAAAATATTTTATATACTATTATTATCATATTATCATCATCCTCATCACTAATACAATAATTATTGCTATTAAATTATTATTTATATCAATATATTATTATTATTCAACATATAATTATTATTATTTAATAATTAATATTAAATATTAACATATTAAAATAGTATTAAAGTATCAATATTAAATATATAAATATAGTATGTTAGTCCTAACATTAAATAATAATAGCAATATAAACATGAAAATTATTATTATATTACTATATTTTATTATTAAAATTAGTACGAATATTAACATTATACTATTAAATTTTTATTACTATTATCATCATAATAACTAATATTGTTATCATTATTATGGTAATTTTATATTAATATAAATATTTATATTTATATTATATAAAAATATTAATCCAAATATTTGTTTTTCTTTTTTATCTATGATTTTTTTTCATGAAATTGTATTTATAACTAGTTGCTACGTCATTTAAAATTTTATTAACAAGTAATGGAGTCAGCTTCATTTCCATGTTGTGTTGGCCTTGATTCAAGTTTTATGGTCCAAAAAATGTGTATTTTAATTCTTGTTTATTCTCAAAGATTTCTCTCCCTCTGATCCTACTTGTTTCTTTCTATTTAAAGATTTTTATCGAGAGAATTTATATGCAGAGGTGCACTCAAGAGTCAAATTAAAATAAGAGCTCTATTGTAAATTGAAATCAACTGAGAAAACAAAGAGAAAGTAAAGCAATAGTTCTCACAAGATTTCAATAAGTTACAACCCATAATTCTGACACACTACAACAAAATGTGGTTTAGACGTCATTATGTCCTATGCGGTAGGGAGACCTATATTTTTTGAAAATCTATACTACGATTGAGACGACTGAAATTCGTAAACATTTGTCTAATGTCCACTTTAGACGATAGTTTGAAAGAAACCATGGTCCAATATCATTTTTCAATGCCTTTCAAAGAATTAACATCATGCCCAATCTTCTCTCTCTTCCTCACTAGTGTTCTCCTAATTGCCTCCATTGCCTTGCCCTGCCTTTATCACCTCCATTGCCTCGTCTCGGCACCCTTGACATTGCCCTTGATCTTGCCTCATCTTGCATCATGTCCGCCGTTGGCCCTCCACTATCCAACATCGAGTTTGGTATGTTCCTTGTAGTTTTCTTTTTTTATTAAGCTAATTAGGTTTAATTTATGGTTTAAAGCAGATTTGTTATTAGAAATCGTTTGAAATTAATTATAAATTATCATAGAATTTGTTGTGAGATTGAACTTGATTGATTTGGGCATGTTAGTTTTAGTTTTCTTTTTTTATTTAACTGATTAGGTTTAATTTATGTTTTCCAAGTAGATTTGTTATTGGAAATTGTTTGAAATTAGTTATTAATTATTTGTTTAATTTTTATTTGATTTAACTTGATTGATTTGGCTATGTTAGTTTTAGTTTTCTTTTGTTATTTAGCTAATTAGGTTTAGTTTATATTATGCAAGTGGATTTGTTATTGGAAATTGTTTTAAATTTAGTTATAAATTATTTGTATAATATGTTATGAGATTGAACTTGATTGATTTGGGTATGTTAGTTTTCCTTGTTGTATTGTTGTTAGAAATTGTTAGAAGTTTTTGTAAATTTGTTGTTTGATAAGTGCTTAACTTGATACATTTTCTATAATTCTTCCTTGTATTCATTTTGTTAGTTTTTCAAGTTTTCTTGTATTTTTTTTTATAGGTGTTTTAATATCAAAGAATGAATGAGGGTTAATAATGAAGATTTAGAATGTTCGAGATCATTTTTACTCATTTTGAACTTACATGGGGGCATACAATGATTTTCAAGCACAAAACAGTTAAAATTGCCAAGTTGGAGCTGTGCTAGTTGTTCCCCAGCTCCATATTTAGGTGCCTTAGTGCCAAGGGGCAAGAGCATGGCACTATAGTGTCGATGGGAGAGAAGCACATTTTGAAACATAGTTTGAGTCTTTTTATTGGTTTTTCTTAGTTTTAAGAGTAGAGAGATGGGAGAAAAGCTTTGATGGTGGCTCAAGGGCTATCATCTACGTGGAGGCCTCTTTGATGATATTATTGTTCTTCTTCTTATTCTTTCTTTATTTTCTTTTTATTTTTCAATGTTTTTAGTTTAGTTTTATTTTCGTTTAAGGGCGATTTCAAAACCCTAGACATGATTATATGATATTTTCCAATTGAAATTGTTTATGTTATCCCATGATTATTGTCCTTGATTATTTTCTTATTTTATTTAAGTATGCTACTGAATGGGACTTGCAAAAATTCTATTGCTGGATTTTTAATGCTTGATCGATAATTGTCTTGTTATTCTAATCATTAGTAACAAATTATGGTCATTAATTATGGTCAAGTTTTTGTATGATTGCCAGTGAAACATACCCCAGGTTAAATGAATTAAGCTTTTGTATTTGTTACTTAGATCAACTTATCTTTCTTAACTTAATGCTTCTGTTAGGTTAAATCTAGAGAGCTTTTATAGGTTATTTAATGAAAATGGATTAAATAAAAAGCTCATTTTATTTAACAACACAGTAAAGAAAGATTGAGATAATAGAGCTTGTTATCATCTACGGTTGGTAGTTTCAATAGAAAATTGAAAATAATTTTGTGATTAATTGCATAATTATTGTTTAGTAGTAGACAATAATCTTTTAACTAGTTTTGTTATTAGCATTTGCATTTATTTATTTATTTTATTGTGTTTTATTTAATTTAGTTATTTAGTTAATATTCAAAACCCTCTATTTTGTGTTTTTCTTAGTGTGTCTTAGGTTGTTGAGTTGATAACCAGTTAATTAGAACCAATCCTCTGCTTGGAATGATCTACGCTTACCATTATACTCAATAACAACCTATTTAATTAGCAAAATTAATTTGGTGCTCCCTTGGAGACCTACCATTGTTGGATAATTTATTGTGAGATTGAATAAAATTTCATTTCATTTTATAGCAATAGATAAGTGTTAGACATGTATGCCCTAAGGAGTAAAAATGTAATGAGTTTTTGAAGACATTTTTATCAATAAAGAATTCATTTATTATTTATATACCAAATCTTGTCCTCTTTACAATCATATTTGTTGAATGTATGATAAGCAAACAATAGTCTAAGACTGTCAGTCTAAACCTTTAAGAATTGAGCATATGATGGACAGATTATGCGGAAGACACGATTCTTAAGGTGACAGTCTAAATCATAAGATCCGCAATCGAGGGGATAAAGTTGGGCGCTTTATTCATGTAAAGATTGTTATGTTGTCTATATCCCTATTGGAAGATGGTTTGTCTTGACCATCGGAGGTGGACTCCGTGAATAGAAATATTGGCACGTTGTCATAGGTGACGATGTGTTGAATTGGGACATAAAGT
>CAMOHE010044402.1:0-23386 GCA_946598075.1 Artocarpus hirsutus | reverse complement strand
TAAACATTATTAAACACTTTTCAACTCATTAAAACAAGATTTAAGCATGATTTTTACAAAAATCCAAAAATGGAGAAAATAGAGGAAAAATGAAAAATCTTGATTTCAATCCATTTTTGGTGAAACAAAGTTTGTATTCTAGTTATTCTAAGTTACTTTAACCTAGATTGAAGCTTTTCTAAGCTCAAAATTGCTTAGATTTCAAAATGCAAGAAAATTTGAAAAATTGAAAAAGTTTAGTGATTTTGAAAACAAACCTTGAATCGAAGCGTGAATCAAGTTTGTGGTTGCTCAATCACGTTCCCGAGCCTTCAATCCACAACCCCGAAGCTTGAAATCAAATTTTGAATCAAAATTTTTAGGGAGAGAATGAGAGGAGAAGAGGGAAACCGAGAGAGAGTTGGAGAGAGAGAGAGATGAGCGTGAGAGTGAGAGAAAGAATGAGTGAAAGAGAGTGAAATAAATAGAGAAAGGAGAGACAAAACCGGTGAAGGAAAACCATGTGTACAGCACTTAGTTTTCAAAAGGGGTGTGTTGGTCATTTGACAAATTGTTTTGTTTTAAAATTTAAAATAACACTTAAGAATAATTAAGAATAATTAAAAATCACTAAAATAGTCAAAAATATCATAAATTTAGAAATTTCACATAATGATCAAACCAAGTTTTAAAATATTAATTATGGCACACTAATTTACCATTCTACATTCTAATAACACTTAATAAATTTCGGGGTGTTACAAGTATCCATAACACTAACCAAATAGCCAACACAACCTTTACTAAGCATCTTTTGTGCTTTCATTGCATTTATAATTGGTATAGATGATCTCCTTGTGGTTCCTCTAAATACAAATTGTTCTTCTCCAGATGGTTGAAAGATCACAATTTTCTTGTTGCAATCAATTGTGGCATGATATTTTGTCAACCAATCCATACCCAAAATGACTTCAAAATCAGCCATATCCAAAACCATGAGATCCACATATAAGGTTCTATCAGCAATCCAAATCAAGCAAGCCCTTAACATTTTATTCAATTCCATTTCTTCCCCAGATGGTAATGTTACACTTTATCTCGTTTCCAACAAATCCGCTGTAATGCCCAATTTCCTCACAAATATACTTGATGCAAATGAATACGTAGACCCTGAATCTATCAATGCATTTGCAACAACTTTAGAAATTAAAATATTACCGAAGACTACAGAAGCATCTACATTAGCTTGTTCTTTTGTCATTGCATACACCCTTCCTTGGACTTTCCTTTGCATCGTGGGACAATCCTTTGCCAAATGCCCTGGCTTCTTGCACTTGAAACATAAGTTACTACCTTTATAACACTCTCCAAAATGATTCTTCCCACACTTAGCACATAATGGCTTCTAAGTTATATTAGTAGCTTGCTCAACTCTAGGGCGTTTACTGTTTCCCTGGTATGGCTTCTATTCTGCCCTTTTCCACTAGGTAGAATTCCTTGGAGTTAATCATGATCTCCTTTGCTGATGAAACTTTTCAATGTCTTTTTCATCCTGATCTACCATCAATGCTTTGTCAACTAACTCCCTAAACTCCATTGTAGAAGACATCCTCACATCCCTTCTGATTTCAAGATAAAGACCTCTCAAGAAGTGGTCTATTTTCTCATTGTTGTCTTGGGCAATATAAGGGACATACCTGTAACCTTCATCGAATTTTCTAACATAATCACACACTGACATCCCACCTTGCTTCAGCTCTAGAAACTCTTTTACTTTTTGTGATCTAGCATCCCTAGTGAAATATTTTTCATAGAAGATCTTCTTGAATTTGTCCCAAGTCAACTCATCCATATTCACTCCAAGCTTAGTTCCTTCCCACCAGGTTCTAGCTCCTTTTTTAAGCATGAAAATTGCACAAAGTACCTTTTTAGCATCACGAATCCTCATATAATCAAAGATAGCATCCAAATATTTCACCCACTACTCTGTAACTAATGGGTCCGAACCACCATCAATGTCAGGAGGTTCCATTTTCCTAAATATCTCATAAACAGTTTGCAAGACATTTGGTCAAGGTGGAAGGGGTAGTTGGATTTGTTGACCTCTCTGTTCTATTAATCTATCAATCTGTCTAGATTGTCTCTCTACTAATCCAGTAGGTTTGCCACAATTTGCATCAAATCAGGTGGCGGTTCTCCAGGTGGTAGGTCATTAACCACTCTTGTTTTTCTCTTAGGAGCCATAACTTGATTTGCCCATGTAATGCCCTATTTTATCCCACGTTTCTTAAATAATTATGTTTTTCTTAAATATTAGAAAAAAAATAACAAATAAATTGAATGCATAAAACACAAAAATTCTACCAGTTGTTTGAGTTGCTACACTCTCCAATGTTCATATGCCTTCAATTAGTCTTCAGGAACGATTTAAACCATTCACTCGGATACCAAAACTATAACACCCTCCATTGATTTGACATCACAAGGGAATAAAGTTTGACACTTTATTCAGGTAAAGATTGTTATGTTGTCTATATCCCTATTGGGAGATGGTTTGTCTAGATCATCAGAGGTGGACTCCATGAATAGAAATATTGGCATGTTGTCATAGGTGACGATGTGTTTGATTGAGACATAAAATGAATTGATTTGGATTAGTAATTTTGTCTCGGTAAATTAATTCACTTTAGTCAATCATTTGTATTGTATCTTAATCCTGAGATGAATAGTGGGCCTGTTGTCTTGACTTGTGTCTTTTGATGTATCAAAGGGTGACACCCACATTTTAATAGTGGTATGCATGCCGGTACATTAGCGGCATTACTCTTAATAGCATAGACCATTATTCATAGATATGGAATCCATAGCTCCTCTTTAGGAGTAGTGACATCCTCTTACATGTGTTATTCTGTAATTGAAAAACTAGAACGCTTAACCATTTGGATACATAGGTGTAACCGAATGTTACATTGTCTTTGGATAGTAAGTTTTCCAATGATAAGATAATGGAACGTAAGCTAAAAATAATTGGGAAGGTAAGACATAACTTGTCCTTAAGCCAATTATGGATAATCCTATGGGGATCAATACACTATGATATGTCATGGAAATTTAACTACATAGGCTTCGTAATTCTATATAGTTCAAGAGTGCAACTCCAAGCCTTTAGTAGAGTAGCGTTGGAGTTGATAATTATGAAATGTATATATGGGATATTGGGTTTCATAATTATCAGGAGCTTGAACTATATAGGTCTATTTGATCCCCTTTTCTAGCTCACAAAATCCTGTAACGATATGGCGTGCTTTTTCAATAATTGGTGACTTATGTCAGATTTATCAGATTGGCTAAAATTTGAAAGAATCAAATAATTCATGTCTGTTTATCGGTTGAATTAATTTTATGACAAAATTAGTTCAAGATAAACTTGTTGAATTATCGAGATTAGGTAATTCTTGTCTGTTTATCGGTTGAATTAATTTTGAATTAATTTAAGATAAACTTGTTGAATTATTAGGAATTCATTTACTTTCCTAGAGATTATCTAGATAATTAGATAACTTCTCTATTGGGTTATTTAAATTAAAACTGAGACTTTATCCTATAGAATCTTGGGTGGAAAATGAAAGATTTGTTGAGATTTTTATCGATAGTTCAGCATGTCGATCCATAGGTTTAGCTTGCCAATGAAGCAAGTTCGGCATGCCAGTTAGACAGATCGGCATGCCGATCACACAATAAAAATATCACATGTTTTCTCACTGATTTCATCAGATATTGATCCAAATTTGCTTCTGATTCAAATTTTGAGGCATTATTTGATAAGGACTAACTCCTAGACCCAACCTCTATAAAAAGGGACTGAGTCACACTATTATTTAGACCAGTTGAGAGATTAAGAGTGAAACTCTACTGGTGAGATTCTGAAACTCCTTAAGAGCTCTTGTTTACAAATCACACACACTAGCTTTCGGTTCTTTCAATTGGTTGGAAGAGAGTCGCCTGGTAGAAGAGCTATACATGTGAGTCCACACTCACTCTGATCGTGGATAGAGAATAGCAAAGAAGGCCAGTTGGTTGAGGTCCTTCTGGAATGTTACTTCTCTTCACTAATTGCAGTAGCTTTTCAGCACCCAAAGGTTAGTAAGATCTTGTTAATTTATACATATAGTGTGTCAAACTTGTGTTTTGAAAAATACTCTGATATAAAATTTTTTAAAATTCTGCTACATACTATTTTTTCAACATATAATTCTCACCAGATAATTGGTTTTTATCAAGTATTGAAGAAAAAATGTTTTTAGACATTTTTAAATTACAATAAAGAATCATATACCAAACATAGGCAAACATACAACAATAATTTAGTAAGATAACGTAATTATGGAAAAAAATACAAATGTGTTTATGTGTCAAAACCTTGAAAATATCACAACCTTAAAACGATAATTCTCAACTAAGAATTCAACAAGCTCCTAGGAGAGTCATGCCAAATTCAATCAGGAATACAGATCCCTTCTTGATTAAGATATGCCATCTAGGACCTGTATGATCCAGCATATATTAATAATCGTTTCTTTGGCCATTAATTTTATTAATAGAGCTCCTAGAGGAGGTTAATAATAAAATTAACATGAGTGTATAACCATCGTTTCAATATTTTATCCACAATTTATAATCACCACCTAGGGGTGTGCAACTATAAATTATTCTAAAATACTTTATCCTCTTGGAGATCCAATTTGGTACATGATGGAAATCCCTTCCAAGTAGTCGGGACCACCATGTTCTTCCTATAGACCAAGGATGGTGGCCTTAGGTCCTCTCTTTGAAAACTTTCTCCTACTCAATCTTTTAAAATCAAGGTTTTATTTTAAAAAAGTCATGCATGAACAATTTTAATATAAGCAGTACTCCGTATTCTATATGGCATGTTATCAATATACATGGCAAAACATATTATAATGCAAACAAGCAAAGCTATAAGCAAAATAATAATAAGTAACCATAATATTATGTTTCCAGGAGAATAGAAAATAAAGATTACAAGAGAATAATCAAAACATTTTGTCGATTCTTCATCTTTGAATTCTCAAGCTGTATCCTTCTTCATGTAATGCCCATCTTTAAGACTTCAATCTCGCATAGATCGAATACTCCATTTTTTTGGTCATATCCAAATTTAATGTTTCTCAGAATTGTCCCAAAAATAAAATTAAAACTGCAATAAAAATTGCACCTTTTCTAGAAAAATTTTTAGCTTTTTGCCGGCAAGCCGATTTGGGTGATCGGCCTATCTGTCATTACTTTCCCGCCTGTTGATCTTTTCTTTCAGGTCTACCTACTGGTCATGTTAGTTTTGCCTACTGCCAAAGCCACCTGATTTCTGCCCTGCTGATGGCCTGTCGAACCTCACGTCTGGCCTGCCGATCTACAACCGTTGGCCTACTGAATTGGAGGGTTTGGCATGCCGACCGAGTAGAAATCAACCTTTCTAGAAAATACAATTTTTAATGCAATTCATCAATTTTATTTTTAACAATTAAAAAATATAAAATGAGAGACTCAAGAAATACCTAGGAGCGCCAGCATCCATCTTCTAGATTGGCTTCTAGATCCGTCTTCTCCGAATGATTATTTAATTACAAAATTCTTATAAATTTAAAATTAAATAATAATTCCAAGATGGAGATGATAGTCTGCCATCTAATTACATGAAAAACTTAGATACACATTTAACCTCTAAGGACCATAACCAGTATAAATTAATTAATTAATAAATAATTAAATAATAATTTAATCAACCATAATTAATTAATAAACATTCACCACATAATCCATGACAACATATAATATTATATAGAAACCTAGAGTGCCAACTCTCTATAAAATAAAATTCAAGCATGGAAGAGATCAAGATCACATAATTTACACATATATCATGATCACAAACTCGTAAATTTACGTAAAAGCCATGACTCTGATACCAATTGTTGGAAAAATAGTACGCATCGATTTTAAAATTTTTTATATTAGAATATTTTTCAAAACACAAGTTTGACACACTATATGCGTAAATTAACTAGATCTTACTAACCTTTGAAAGCCAAAGAACCCCTGTAATCTGTGAAGAGAAGTAACGTTTCAGAAGAAGCCTCAACCAACTGGCCTTCTTTGCTATTCTCTATCCACGATTCGAGTAAGTGTGGGCTCACACGTATAGTTCTTCCACTAGGTAACTCTTCTTCCAACCAATTGAGAGAACCCAAAGCTAGTGTTTGTGATTTGTGAACAAAAGCTCTCAAGGAGTTTTAGAATCTCACTTCTAGAATATCACTCTTAATCTCTCAATTGATCTAACTAATAATGAGACTTACTCTCTTTTTATAGAGGTTGGGCCCAAGAGTTAGTCCTTATCAGTTAATGCCTCAAAATTTGAATCAAAATCAAATTCAGATCAATGTCTGATGAAATTTACGTGAAAACATGTGGTCTTTTTATTGCGCGATCAACATGCTGATCTGTCTAACCAGCATGCCAAACTTGCCCCAACGGTAGGCCAAACTTGATGATCGGTATGCCGAACTATCGATAAAAATCTCAACGAATCTTTTATTTTTCATCCGAGACTCTATAGGATAAAGTCTCAGTTTTAATTCAAATAATCCAATAAAGAAGTTATCTAATTAAAACAACTTTATCTAGACAATCTCTACGAAAATAAATGAATTCCTGATAATTTTATAAGTTTAGCTTGATTTAATTTATTCAAAATTAAATCAACTGATAAACAGACAAGAATTATCCGATCCCAATAATTCAACAAGTTTATCTTGAATTAATTTTATCACAAAATTAATTCAATCGATAAATAGACATGAATTATTTGATTCTTCTGAATTTTAACCAATCTAATAAATCTGATATAAGTCATCAATTATTAGAAAAACACGCCGTATTATTATAGGATTTTTGTGATACCCAAAATTCTCACAAATGTGTATGGCTATATGAAGCATTTTTCATAGTAAATTTGAATAGTACATTGTGTATTTTATTATTTTAATCATGATATAATATTTTATTATATAGAGTTTTTTGAGAAATCTAACAATATTTCAAGTGTTTTTTTTACAGTGAAGAGTTGGATGACCTACTTGGCAAGAATTAATGTGTTACGAATAATTGATAATAATATGTTTTTATTGTTGGTTCATTACATGATTTATTATGTTTTAGTTTAATTGACTATGTTCGTAACAGTTAAAGTTAGAAGTTGATATTAGTTTGTATGACTTTATTAAAAATGGTTGTACATTTATGAACATATATTAATGTTGGAGATATATATGTAAAAAGGTATTTTTAGTGGGGTTATTAGTAGAATTATGAAATAAAATATATGATTATAATATGCCAATTGCTTAGTTGTCACCTAAACATTAATCCACCACATAAAACCTCTAATTCATGTCTCTGACCCTATCATTCCTGAAAGAAAACCTTTGCTTTGAGCCTTCTCTTTTCCATTCAAACAAGAATCAAAGAAGTGAGGGTATGAAGGTGAAAACTCGGAACTAAGAGTGACCACCTAGAAAACCATGGATTTTCTTGAGAAAATTGACTTCTGAACCTAAATTTGAGAGGCCAACTTATATAGCAACCAAGGTAAGACGTTTTTCTTGAATTAAATTGGTATTTTTCATGTTTCTTGATGGGGTTTTTATGGGTTGTATGCATATGGGCTGGTTTGTGAAAAATTTCATGGAAGTAAAGATGTCTTTGGTTAAATGATGTGAGAAAGGGTTTAATTGAATGTAAATGGGTGTTCCTCTTGCTGTGGTTTGATCTAAGCATGATTTGGAAGTGTTTAAATTCGAATTTGCTCTGTTTTCTATGAATTTTGGTGAGTGCAAGCATGATGTTTGAGAAAATGTTAAGCTGAAATTCTGGGAAAAAAAAGTGTGCAACAGCCCTGATTACAGGCTTCATATCTCCTAGTTTGCTTTGAGTTTGAAGCTGAAATTTTGAGGAATGACAGTGGACATATAGAGCTATGTTGTATCAAAATTTCGGGCAAAAATGTTGAAGGATGAATTTTTGGTGAATTTTTCAAAATCAGGTCCAGCTGCTGAAATTTTGTTGGCAGTAGGCTAGCTTTGCTTGTTTGTGAACCTAGACAATCAAGCCCAAATGATGTGAAATTTTTCAGGGAGATTCTTTGATATGTTCATTGTTGTTCTACAAATTTTGATGACAATTGGGTTTGTATTCTAAGATCTATGAATTTTCTATTTTCACATATCAAGAAAATGATTGTAAGTTGGTATAGGCATGATTGTTAAAATTGTTTCTTTGTGCTTGAATGATTACAATATGAATATGACAGGTCAATAGCACATCAAATTCACCAAGAAGGGTCCACTCTCCACACTTTCTTTAAGTCTTCTTGGATTTTAAGTAAGTAGAATCCTATTTTCAAACTTCACAAGAAATAATAGTACTTGTATGAGAAGTATTTTATAAACTCAACGAGTTAAAGGATTTGTATAATTGTGATTGTCTTATTTACTTGCTTACAAAAGCAAAAGCTATTGTATCCTTGTGTTATGTTTTAAGATAAAGTATAAAACACAGTTTAATATCTGGGTAGGCAAGGGACGCAGGAGGGACCTGCGTACCCAAATTATGGTGGCGATATCCCTTGAGGCATGAGGTTTTCCAATATAGGGTAGCTATAAGACTAAAAAAGAACAGGTTTCAAAAACTCACAGCCTATCAGATATTAAGCTAGTCTATACTTGACTAAGGCACCATAGACTGCCTTTCATTAAAAATGTTTTCTTTTAACTAAAATGGGTACGATAGAATGGAATTGTTTAAAATACATGCTTGGCCTTGTGATGTCAACCCTAGATTCTATTTACTGAGCTATAGCTCATTTAGTTTCTTGTGATGTAGATGTTGTCCACCTCTAATGTTCTAAACAAACCATCTCCCAATAAGGATATAGACAACATAAGAATCTTTACATAAATAAAGTGCCAAACTTTATTCCCTCAATTGCGAATCTTATGATTTAGACCGTCACCTTAAGAATTGTGTCTTTCGCATAATCTGCCCATCACATGCCCAATTCTTAAAGGTTTAGATTGACAGTCTCAGAATACTGGTTGATTAATATACATTCAATAAATATAAACGTAAAGAGGACAAGATTTGGTATATAAACAATAAATGAATTCTTTATTGATAAAATATCTCCAAAAACATATTGCATTTTTACTCCTTAGGGCATACACGTCTAACAATCTCCCACTTGCACTAAGTGAGTAAATATGACAAATCTCGCATCCCCATAGCTTCCACATGCCTCTTGAAGACTCTCCCAATGAGTGTCTTCATGAAAGAATAAGCTAAATTGTCCTCTAACGTGATTTTACACACCATGATATGCCCGCCCTCTCCGAAGTCCTTTATCATATGATACTTTCGATCAATATGCTTACTCTTCTTGTGAAATCTTGGTTCCTTAGCATTAGCTACCGCTACACTATTATCACAATACAGTGATACTGCCTTATCCATACTAGGAACTACCTCAAGATCTTCAAGGAACTTGTAGAGCCACACTGCTTCTTTCAAAGCATCACTAGCTGTCACATACTCCGCCTCCATCATTGAATCCAAAGTGCAATCTTGCTTCACACTTCTCCAACTGATGGCACCGCCATCCAGAGTAAACACAAAACCCGAAGTCGATCTCCTAGAATCTAGATAGGATTGAAAATCTAAGTCCTTGTATCCTTAAGGAGTCAAATTTTCATCCGAATACACAAGCATATACCCTCGAGTCCTTCTTACATACTTGAAAATATGCTTTATTGCAACCTAGTGGTTTAGTCCCAGATCCGCCTAAAATTAACTTATAATCCCAACCATATAACAAATATCCAATCGTGTACAAAACATGACATATATAAGACTACCCACTACTGAAGCATAGGACACCTTCTTCATGTATTCTCTTTCTTCCTCAGACTTTTGAGAGTCTATCTTAGAAAGAGCAATTCCAGACCTAGATAGTTGCCTATCTTTCTTAGAATCCTGCATTGCAAATCTCTTGAGAATTTTTTCTATGTAGTCGGCTTGGGACAAAGCTATCATTTTGTTCTTCCTATCTTGAAAGATCTGGATACTGAGAATAAAATTAGCCTTACCCAAGTCCTTCATGTCAAACTGCTTGGTCAACCATAATTTGACCAATGACAATACCCCAATGTCATTGCCAATTAGCAGAATGTCATCTACATAGAGCAGCCAAAAAACCACCTTCCCATTCTTAATGTGTTTGTAAACACATGGCTCATCCACATTTTGTGAGAACCTATAAGTCTTGATCACTTGATCAAATGTTCCAAAAACAGGAAGCCTGCTTAATTCCATAAATTGACTTTAGCAACTTACAAACCTTACCCTCTTGACCCTTGACCTTGAACCCGTCTAAGGGTTCCATATAAATGGACTCATCAAGATAGCCATTTAGAAAAGCTTTCTTGACATCCATCTGCCAAAACTCATAGTTGAGAACGGCAACTATGAACAAGCGAATCTAGATGGACTTAAACATGGCCACAGGCGAAAAGGTTTCCTCGTAATCGATTCCTTCCTTTTGTGTGTAACATTTAACTACAAATCTAGCCTTAAAAGTTTTGACCTTTCCATCCACTCCTCTTTTCCACTTGTAGATTCACTTACACCCTATGGGTTTTATCCCTTCGGGAAGATCCACAAGCTCCTAGGCCCGATTAGTCTCCATAGACTTCATCTCTTTGTTCATGGCCTCTGTCTAGAGTTTTGAATCAACATCCTCCATAGCCTTTGAGTAAGTATAAGGACCCTTGTCATGTTCATCGAGTTCAGTCAAAAAGGCCTCCCCATTGAACATATACCTTTCAGGTTAACGCCCGATCCTCCCACTACGCCAAAGCCCCTTAGGTCGTTGTTTAGGTTTGTTTGGCTTTTCTACACTGATCGAAACGATTTCATTTAGGACCTCTGGAGTGATTGGATCACTCTTTAACTCCTCAAGCACCACTTTGCTTCGAGGCTTAAAGTCATTCGTGTAACTCTCCTCAAGGAAAGTTGCATTAGTTGAAACCATGACTTTATGGGTTATAGAAATAACCCCCTTTAGTCCCTTTTGGATATCCTACAAACACGTAAACTTTCAAACGTGCTTCCAACTTATTCTCATCCTTAAACAAGGCATATGCCGGACATCCCCATATGCGAATATAGTTTAAGGATGTCTTTTTGCCTATCCATAACTCGTGAGGAGTTTTAGGGACCGATTTTAAAGGCACATTGTTCAAAAGATAACATACGGTTTGTAGTGCATATCTACAAAAGGATAAAGGAAATTATGAATAACTCATCATGGACCTAACCATGTCCAATAAAGTCCTATTTCTTCTCTCCATTACGCCATTCTGCTACAAAGTGCCTAACGTAGTCAAATTGGATACAATCTCATTCTCTAATAAGTGTCCTAGAAACTCATCAAAAAGGTGTTCTATACTTCGATCAGATCGAAGTGCCTTTATGGGTCTACCTAATTGCTTTTTTACTTCAGCCCAAAACTCCCTAAACTTGTCAAAAGTTTTTCTTTTGTGGTGCATCAGGAACACATAACCATACCTTGAGTTATCGTCAATAAAAGTGACAAAGCACTCAAAACCTCCTCGTGCCTGAATGTTCATCGGTCCATAAACATCACTATGTATAAGTTCTAAAACCCCTTCGGCCCTATTACCCTTAAACCCGAATGGTCTTTTGGTCATTTTACGCTCCAAACAAGATGCACATTGAGGTTAGATTCTACCTTTATATAACTTATAGGTCCATCCATTACCAACCTTTGAATCCTATTTAGGTTAATATGACCAAGGTGCAAATGCCAAAGATAAGTCTTATTAGTGTGAGAAGTTTTAAGTCTTTTGAAATTATTATCATTCATCTCAACATTAAGCAGCAAGTCCATCTTAGGTTTGATAAAATATAGATTATTTTGTATCCATCCAGAATAGATAAAAGATTTGCTTTTACAAATCATCACTTTATTATTAAAAGAAACCAAATAGGAGTCTTTAAATAAACAAGCTATAGAATTAAATTCTTTTTAAATTTAGGAACATAAAAATAATCTCGCAAAATTAAATTCCTATAATTATCAAAATAAAGATGGACGTCTCCCACTGTTTCTACTAAGACCAAGGATCCATCGCCTATCCGAAGCATGAAGTTTTCATGAATTAGACTTCTCGTTTCTTTGAACCCCTACAGAGAAACATAAACATAATTAGTTACAATAGAATCTATGACCCAAATGTCACTAGATTCCTCAACCAAATAAGTTTCTAAATACAAAAGATCACAACTGTCTTCTTTGGAAAGGAAGTCCTTGCAATGCTTCTTTATGTGCCTGACCTTCTCGTAGAAGAAGCACTTAAGCTTCTTTGGGTTCTTCTTCTTCTTTTTCTTGCTTTGTTGTTAGCAGGAATAAAAGACTTCCCATTCTTGGCCTGTTGCTTCTTTCCATTCCCAGAGTTGGGATTAGAACCAAAAACAGCCACCAAATTAGCCTCTCCACCAGTAGGAGACTCCTTAATCAGCAATTTGAACTCCTGTAACTGTTTCATTAATTGTGTTAAGGTCATATCGCTCCTATTACTCAAATTAAATGTAGCTCTAATTGGAATAAATTCCTTTGACAGAGTCTCGAAGACCATAGTCATTTGAGTTTCAGCATCGATGTCGACTCCATTGGTTTGTGCCTCAGTGAGGTAACCCATGACCAAGATCATGTGTTCCTTTATAGATGTCCCTAGCCTCTGCTTAAAGTTTAGGAGTTTTCGATGCATCCCTTGCCACTTTGTTAGGGCCTAGCCTCCAAACATTTCTTTTAGATTATCCAAGATCTGCTCAGCAGTCTCATAATCCTCATGTTGAGCCTGTAGCATGTTGTTCATGCTAGCCATAGCATAGCAACGGGCCTAATTGTTTGCATCTTCTAGTGATCTTATGCTTGGAATTTCTCATTAGTGGAGTCACTTGTAGGCTCAAGAGGACAAGGGGTTGTCAGCACAAATTTTAGTTTCTCAAAAGAAAGGACGATATCTAGGTTCCGTTTTCAATCATTATAATTCTCTCTGGTTAATTGGTTTTTGTCAACTATCGAAAATAAAGCATTTTTAGACATTTTTAGTTGACAATAAAGAATTATATACAAAACATAAACAAACATACAATAATAACTTGGTAAGATAACACAATCATGTAAAAACATACAAATGTGTTTATGTGTCAAAACCTTGAAAATATCATAACCATACAGCGATAATTCCAAACTCAGAATTCAACAAGCTCCTAGGGGAGTCATGCCAAACTCAATCAAGAACACATCCCCTCCTAATTAATATATGCCATCCAGGACTTGTATGATCCAGCATATATTAATAATCGTTTCTTTGGCCATTAATTTTATTAACAGAGGTCCTTAGAAAGGTTAATAAAAAAATTAACATAAGTGTATAACTATTGTTTCAATATTTTATCCATGATTTATAATCACCACCTAGGGGTGTGCAACCATAAATCATTGCAAACCTAAATGGTTGCCTACCATTCTAGGAATTCTACATTGTAAACCTCCTAAGAATTTCATCTATATAGCCGGCTTATGACAAAGCTATCATTTTGTTCTTCCTCTCTAGGAAAATCTAGATACCAAGAATAAAATTAGCCTCACCTAAGTCGTTTATGTCAAAGTACTTGGTCAACCACAATTTGATCGATGACAACACTCCAACGTCATTGTCAATTAGCAAAATGTCATCTACATAGAGCATTAGAAAAATCACCTTCCCATCCTTAATGTGTTTGTATACAGAATGTTCATACACATTTTGGGAGAACCCATAAGTCTTGATCACTTGATCAAATCTTATGTTCCAAGAATGAGAAGCCTACTTAAGTCCATAAATTGGCTTTAGCAGCTCACAAACCTTACCCTCTTGACCCTTAGCCTTGAACCTGTCTGGTTGTTCCATATAAATGGACTCATTAAGATAGCCATTTAGAAAAACGATCTTGACATCTATCTGTCAAATCTCGTAGTCGAGAGTGGCAGCTATGGACAAGAGAATCTAGATGGACTTAAGCATGGCTATAGGCAAAAAGGTTTTCTTGTAATCAGTTCCTTGCTTTTGTGTGTAACCCTTATCTACTAGTCTAGCCTTAAAGGTTTTGACCTTTCCATCTACTTCTTTTTTCCTCTTCTAGATCCATTTACACCTTGTGGGTTTTACCTCATCGGGAAGATTCACAAGTTCCCAGACCCAATTAGTCTCTATAGACTTTATCTCTATGTTCATAGCCTCTGTCCAAAGTTTTGAATCAACATCCATCATATCTCTACGTAGGTATAAAGATCATCATCATGTTCATTCGATTTAGCCAAAAAGGCCTCACCCTTGAACATATACCTCTCGGATTAATGCCTGATCCTCCGACTACACCGAAGCCTCTTAGGTTGTTGATCTGGTTCGTTTGCCTTTTCTACACAGATTGGTGTGGTTTCTACCAAAACCCCTAGAGTGACTCGATCACTTCTTAACTCCTTAAGCACCACTTTACTTCAAGGCTTAAAGTCATCTATGAAATTCTCCTCAAAGAAAGTTTCATGAGTTGAAACTACGACTTTTTTTTCCTTTGGGTTATAAAAATAACCCCCTTTAGTCCCTTTTGGATTTCTTACAAACATGTAAACTTTTGAGCGTACTTCTAGCTTATTTGCATCCTTAAACAAGACATGGGCCGGATATCCCCATATGCCATTATGGTTTAAGGATGTCTTCTTGCCCGTTCACCTCTATTCATTTTTAGAACATAAGATTGAGTTGCATGAGTGAATTGATTTGGATTAATAATTCTGTCTAGATAAATCGATTCATTTTAGACAATTATTTGTATTATATCTTAATCCTAAGATGAATAGTTAGCCCGTTGTCTTGACTTGTGTCTTTTGATGTACCAAAGGGTGACACCTACATTTTAATAGTGGTACGCTTACTGGTACGTTGGAGGCATGACTCTTGATATCGTAAGCCTATAATTCATAGATATGGAATCCATAGCTTCTCTTTAGGAGTAGCGATATCCTCTTATATGCATTATCCAGTAATTGAAAAACTAGAGCACTCAACCATTTGGATACATAGGTGTAACCAAATGGTATACTGTCTTTGGATGATAAGTTTTTTGATAGTAAGATAATGGAATGTAAGATAAAAATAATCAGAAAGATAAGATAGAACTTGTTCTTAAGCCAATTATAGATAATCTTATGAGGATATGATACATTATGACATGTCATGGAGACTTAGCTATATGGGCTTCGTAATTCTATATAGTTCAAGAGTGTAGATTTTAGCTTTTAGTGGAATAGCATTGGAGTTGATAATTATGAAATGTATATCTAGGATATTGGGTTTCATTGTTATCAAGAGGTTAAACTATATAGGTCCATCAGGTTCCCTTTGCTAGCTCACAAAATCTTATAACGATAGGGCGTGCTTTTCTAATAATTGATGACTTATGTTAGATTTATTAAATTGGCTCAAATTTAGTAAAATCAGATAATTCATGTTTGTTTATCGGTTGAATTAATTTTTTTGACAAAAGTGATCCAAGATAAACTTGTTGAATTATTGGGATCAGATAATTCTTGTCTGTTTATCAGTTGATTTAATTTTGAATAAATTAAATCAAGATAAACTTGTAGAATTATCAAGAATTCATTTATTTTCCTAGAGATTATCTAGATAAAGTTGTTTTAATTAGATAACTTTTCTATTGGGTTATTTGAATTAAAACTAAGACTTTATCCTATAGAATCTTAGGTGAAAAATAAAAGATTCAGTGAAATTTTTATCGTAGGCTCAGCATGTTGATCCTCAGGTTTGGCCTACCAATGGGGCAAATTCAGCATGCCAGTTATACAGATCGGTATGCCGATTGCACGATAAAAAGATCATGCATTTTCATGCGGATTTCATCATATATAGATCCAAATTTGATTCTGATTCGAATTTTGAGGCATTATCTGATAAGGACTGACTCTTGGGCCTAACCTCTATTAAAAGGAATTAAGTCTCATTATTGTTAAGATCAATTGAGAGATTAAGAGTGAAACTCTACTGGTGAGATTTTAAAACTCTTTGAGAGCTCTTGTTCATAAATCACGAACACTAGCTTTGAGTTCTCTCAATTGGTTGGAAGGAAAGTCGCCTGGTGGAAGAGCTATACGTGTGAGCTCACACTCACTCCGATCATGGATCGAGAATAGCAGAGAAGACTAGTTGGTTGAGGCTCTTCTAGAACGTTACTTCTCTTCACAAATAGTGGGAGTTCTTCAGCATATAAAGGCTAGTAAGATCTAGTCAATTTATGTATATAGCGTGTCAAACTTGTGTTTTAAAAAATACTTTGACATAAAAAAATTTAAAATTCCACTGCGTACTAGTTTTTCCAAGATGGGATTGGTGCCTTATAAGCTACGACATTGTATATATTGTTAATAAATAAAAAAAGTAACATTTATAATTATTTTGGTTACTTATATGTATCATGAATACTTTAATCAACATCAAGAAAATTTTATGATTATTTATATGACTATAAATTTAGCATATAAGTGTTATATGCTTAAGAATAAAATTTATAGATAATAATCTAAATAGTCTACAATAATTAATTAAAGTTTGAGATCTTTAATTAAATATTATAAGTATGGTTAATCTCATTTATAATGAAATAGTCTTATCCAAGCTATTAATATAGAGACATTAGCATGAGGATACTTTATATAATGAGATTATATAGCACTAGATCAGATAAATTATGAATCTCTAATCATCATACGTTACAAATAGGTAATCTAAATTTATCGCTATGATGATCATATTGTAACGCCCTTGAATTTTAAAGTAAGATTAGTTATGTTAAGTTTAATTATTAAGTATGCTAGTGTAATTTTTTTATGTTAATTTTTAGTTATTTAAAATTTTGTTGTATTTGTTATATTTAAAATTTGATTTTTAGTTTTAAAATACCAAATGATATTTTTATACCACATTTTCTCTATATTTGCAAAAACACCCTTGGGCCTTTTCTTTTTCTTTTTCCCTTCCTTTTTCTTTTCTTTCACACTCTCTCTTTTTCTCTCAGTTCTCTCTCTCGTGTCTCTCTTTCTCTCATTCTCGTCTCTCTTTCTCTCCCACTTTATATGCTAAATTTCATTCTCAAGCTTTAAACCCATTGATTTGAAGTTAAGAGATGGAGATTCAAGCCGAAAATCCTCTTCAAAAACTTTGATTTAAGGTTAGCCCTTTTCTCTCCAAAATTTTGATTTTCGTTTTAAATTTTTATGCGTTTTGTGATCCGAACTTTGATGAGCTTAAATAATGTTTAATCTAAGTTTGTAGTACTTGTTTTACAATGAATCTAAGCTTTATTTGAACTAAGATCGATTTAAACAAGTTTTGACATTTTTCTTACATTTTCGAACCCATTGTGGGGAAAATGATTCAAATTTGTTCTATTATGATTTTCTATGCTTTCTGTGTGATTTTCATACTTTGGGATTGAAAAAGTAGGTTTTAATTTGAATTTTTGAGCTTGGGGGGGTCAAGGCTCAAAGTGTCAGGTCCCCAAATTTTGTCAGTTTGATAAGCCAAACTTGATTTTTGATATACCAGATTCATGAGTTTGGTAGGTTCATGTCGTCGGCAGGCTGAACTGTAGCAGTTCGACAGGCCGATCTGGATGTTCTGCAAGCTAAACCAAGATGTTCGGCAGGCCAACTATAGACTTAGAAAATTGTATTTTTCTTTTGATTTTCAAGGTTTGCTGATTCTGAAATGTTTTAAAAAAAATTATAATTTTGTATCATGATTATTTTGAGTCAAGAAAAGGCACACTGATAATTAAACTGATATAATGATATTTGTTGAAAGTAATTTCTTATTTTAAATGTAGTTTTTAAGCTCTTGAATGTTGATTGGAGCTTAAGTTGGATTTTATTTGGAGCTTACAGTATTGGATTTAAATGAGGTAGGATATTTCTATCCCTTTCCTTGGTAACCTTTTTAAACTGTCTTGGCCATATGCTTGATTTTTAAATGATTGTAAAAATAATGTCTATCCTGATTTTGAAGAATTGTATTTCGATATTTTTTTTGGATTTTCAAAACCCATATGGCAACCTTTTATCAAGTTTCTTACAAGTAAGTATTTATTTTTTTTATCAAGATCTTTAGATTTGTTTGCGAATGATATTTTTATCTATAATTATTGTTTTTAAACAAATTGTTTTTAACTAATTATCCTACTGAGTCTTCCGCTCACATTTTTCCTGTTTCTAAAATTCCCCTTCTAGGTTTGAGGAGGAAGGATGGGCCCAGGATCGAAACTTGGCTCTTTGAATAAAAATGGTATTTTCTCGAAACTGTGGTATGATACGTGCACTGTACGACTAGTCCCGATGTCATCGTTTATATTAATTACATACTTTGATATATTCTGTAAATGATGATTCATAATGATTTCGTTATTAATATGATAATCCATATTTTACTATGTCATTTTCGTCTTTATGAGTCCCACCACTTGTTTAATTTCAAGGACTATGATTTACAATGATTTTCAATGATTTTGTATTGTTAATATTATGATTTACTATTTATCTATCTACCCACCTTCAGGGTAAGCACCCACGTGATGGTGAACGAGAATAAGCTCTCGGCCCCACCTTCGTGGCATTTACATGATAGTGACCGCCAATAATATTATTTATTTTTGATGATATTTATTTCAAATAAGAAATCTACTTTATTTATTATTATTATTTTTATTTACCTTGTTTATTTCTTCTAATTCTCTTTAATTTTTATCTTCATCATCCAAAACTTACTGACGCCCTCCCAAGGCGTCACACATATATTTGACAGTCTTAATCCTAAGTATTTATTAGACTCATATTTATGACATTATATTTTTTGACTTGTATGGTAAGATTTGTCTAAACACAGATCATAACTTAGCATCTTGAAAACATAATATAATAAATAACTGGGAATAATATTATACAAATATGGAATCAATTCCTTCCTTATAGAAGTTAGAAAAATAACTCTCTTGAGTGATAATTCGAGGTTTGAATAGTAGAGCGCTCGTTCATAATAAGATTATGAATTAACTGTTCATTAGAAAATTATTGAAACCCAAGAATAAAGATGTAATAAGAAAGGTAACCTAACTTTTATTATGAACTATTTATAGAGGACAGACTTATATGTAATGATTATATCAATGAATTATACGTTAATTTTTATGAGTAATTTTACTATAATTTCAAAAGTTCAGTTCCAAGTTTTTAGTAGAGCAACACTAAAACTAGTAAATTTGGCATATTAATTAAAGAGTTTAATTAATTGACAAAATTTATTGGAGCTTAGGTTATAGGTCCATAGGTCCCCAATGCCATGTCTATAATACTGTATTGGATTTAATGTATAGAATGAATTATACATATTTAATTTGAAATTATTAAATTATGAATTAATTATTTTACACTTAAGTTATTAATATGACACAAAAAATATTCTTTGTGACATATAATGTAATATAATAAATGTTGACACATTTAACTAAGCATTAGTTAATTAATTGATTGATTATATTTAATTGATGAGAGTAATTAAATATGTTTTAAATTAATTATTGATAATATTTGAATAATAAGATTATTTAAATATAATTTTAATTTTGTGTATGACATATGCATAATGGGACCACATTATTGTCTTTTCAAATATGGATACAAAATTAAATTATTAATTAATTTAAAAAATTTACTCTTAGATAAATATGATTTATTTTTGAATTTAAATATATATAACATTGAATTATATTATATATATATATTATATATATATTTAAAAATCATGTTAACAGTTAACATAACTTTTGTAACTTATATATGTATATATATTATATATATAATTAAAAAAATAATTTATGTAAACGTGTAAACGTGTGTGTGTATATATAGAATATATATTATATTTAGAATCATGTTTTACGTTATTCTTTTTTTTAAACGGTATTTATATATATATGTGTGTATGTGTATTAGTAGAATCATGCAAGTGATTCGAATTCAAAAAAAAAGAGAAAAAATGTAGAGTATATTCCTTCCTTATATATTTAATATGATGATTGTTTTAAATTTAAAATAAATTAAAATTAATTAAAAATTAACTAACTGTTCAGATATAAAAAGATAGAGATAATAGTTATCTTCGTAGAACTTTTCACGTAACTTTTACAAAATACTCAAAAAGGAAAAACTAAGAGTTTTTTCTCTAAAAAAAGTCTACTATCTCATGTGTTGAGTACATAGTAGATCTAGAAAAAGCATGAGGTTGTTTGATGCCCATTCATCTTTCTATTCGTGTAGAACCTTGGCTTAGAAGATCGTGGTGTCAAAGAAGAAAGGTAGGATATTGTTATGCCCCTAGGATACGGGAGGTAACGTGGATGATTAATTAAGTTAATTAAATAAGGATTTAGTTAAAAACATGGTTTTAGAATTTAATTTATAATTAAAAATGTGATAATTTTAAAATCGTTTATTTAGAATGAACAAATATAATATTCAGACAAATAAAGAGAACAAATAAAACAATTTAATATGGGGTGAAGTGAGTATGGGTCCCACTGGCCCACATATTGTGCACACATATAGTATTGACAACATTACAATTCAACCACAGTCCAAAGAAAAGAGAGTTAAGAATTTGCATGCCTTGAATTTCTATGATACAACCTACCCAAAATCCTCCATTGGTCATAAGTCCGGTCAGCGGACTCTTCGCCGATCCTAAGCTGATATCCACCTATGGGGTAAGATTTTAAAACAAGTAAAATGTGAGCGAAAGGCTCAGTAGGACTATATTTTAAAAATAAACAAATAAATAGTTTAATAGAACACTTTTTAATAAATAAAATAAAATTAAATAAGTACTTTCGTTTATTAAAAGTATATTGGAAACAGTTCATCAAGAGTACCATTTTATTAATTCAGGCAAACCAGGATATTCACCACCGAAGTGGCTCAGCTAGGTTTCGGGACCTGCCTCCAAGGTCGTTCACTACACGACCCGATCTCTAATATGGCATCATGCCCGTATATCTTTTTTATAATTAGATTTCTATTTATCAAATATAATCATTAACATTTATTACGAGGTTCATTATGAAAAAACCTTAATCTACTGTTTAGGAAAACAGTTACAGAAAATCCTTTTTCAACCAATCATTAAAAAACATTTTATTAAAAAACACTTTGAGGCCAAAACATTCAAAATTGGCTACCAATGAAGGGGTAGAAGTCCTACCTCAATGCTTGTGTCGGTGTCCCACACCGTCATCCCGGTCCACTATACGTTAGCTCTGCGGATCCACGCACAACCTTAAATGAAAACTAGATCTATTAGTATCTAATCTGAGATATCCTAGGTTATTAAATCATCTCATGGTGTCCTAGTGTGCCACTTAGATTTATAAAATCATTTTATAAAGTTGAAATTTCAATCAGGGTTCAAAACAGTGAAAACGGGTGAAAATCACAAAAATTACACCATGCCCAATCGGCCTACCGGTTGCCCTGGTTCGGCCTACTGAACTGCACAGTTCGGCTGTCGAAAATCCAAGTCCAGTCGGCCGAACATTTCCAGGTTTGGCCTGCCAGTTGGATGAATCTGGCCTGCTGAACTTAAACTTCGGCTTGTCGATCTGGAAAATTCTAAAAATTTCCACACACGGGTCTCGGCCTCCCCGAGCCCAAATCTTGAAATGTAACTTGTTTTTCTCAATTCTCAAGCATGGATAATGATCATGAACAGTAGAAAAACATAGTAACTTACTTTTTGATGGATTAAAACAAGTTTTAAACAAGATTTTTGGAAAAACCCAAAAATTAGAAAAATTGGAGAAAAATGAAAAATCTTGATTCAAATCCGTTTTGGATGAAACAAAGTTTGTGTTCTAGCTAATCTAAGTTCATCTAACCTAGATTGAAGGTTCTCTAAGCTTAAAAATGCTTAGATTTCAAAATGCAAGAAAATTTGAAAAATTGAAAAAGTTTTGAAAATTCGATACTAACCTTGAATCGAAGCTTGAATCAAGTTTGTGGTAGCTCAATCGTGTTCTCAAGCCTTCAATCCACGATCTTGAAGCTTGAAATTGAATTTTGTTTCAAAAATTTAGAGAGAGATTGAGAGAGAATGTGAGAGACCGAAAGAGAGGAAGAGAGAGAGAGTGCACGGGAAAGAGAGAGAAGAGAGACAAAAAATGAGAGTGAAGGGGAGAGAGAGTGATTTAAATAGAGGGAGAGAGAAAATTAGTTGCACAGAACCGTGTGCAATAGTACACTGTTTTCAAATCAAATTGCTTTGTTAAAATTTCAATTAACAATTAAAACAATTTAATGTAATTTAAAAAGTAAAATAACACAAAGTTCCTTAATTTTCACAAAATGATAAATTTGAGTTTAAAACACTTATTATGGTACACTAATCCACCATTTTACACTCTAATATCATTTAATTAATTTCTGGGTTTTACAACTCTCCACCCTTAAAAGAAATTTCATCCTCAAAATTTACAAATTGATTTCAAAAAGAAAACAACTGCGGATACAATTCCCACACACTCGACTCTAATTCCCAAGTGGCTTCATCAACCCCGTGATGCTACCACACTACCTTAACTAATGGAATCTCACAACGACACAAACTAATCACTTTATGATCGATAATCTGGATCGGCACTTCTTCATATTGTTAGACATGTATGCCCTAAGGAGTAAAAATGTAATGAGTTTTTGAAGACATTTTTATCAATAAAGAATTCATTTATTATTCATATAACAAATCTTGTCCTCTTTACGTTCATATTTGTTAAATGTATGATAAGCAAACAATAGTCTGAGACTGTCGGTCTAAACCTTTAAAAATTGGGCATATGATGGACAGATTATGCAGAAGACACGATTCTTAAGGTGACGGTCTAAATCATAAGATCCGCAATCGAGGGAATAAAGTTGGGCGCTTTATTCATGTACAGATTGTTATGTTGTCTACATCCCTATTGGGAGATGGTTTGTCTTGACCATCGGAGGTGGACTCCGTGAATAGAAACATTGGCACGTTGTCATAGGTGACGATGTGTTGGATCGGGACATAAAGTGAATTGATTTGGATTAATAATTCTGTCTTAGCAA
>CAMOHE010044401.1:0-65156 GCA_946598075.1 Artocarpus hirsutus | reverse complement strand
CTTCTCTAGTTTCTCATTCTCTCCTTTCTCACTTCAATTTCCAACTAAAAACACAAGGCATAAAGCTCTCTTTGCAACCACGACAACTATAATTTTCAGCCATGTTTGAAGTCGTTTTGGAGTCAATACAAGCTTGATTTTAACCCAAACTTTAGTGTTTTGCAAAGGTGTTTTGAGGTAGGTTTTCTTTAATTCAAACTTGGTTTTAGTATGTGTTTTCTCCATGTTTAATGCATGATTTTCGTGTTCCAAGTTCATGCAAATTTCTAATTATGTTAGCATACATATTTGAGCATTTATGAACAAAAACTTGAGTCCTAAGTTGAAACCGACAACCAACCTTTATTTTGGTTTGATGATGATTTTGAACTCATGTGAATATGTTTATTATGATTATATAATGCATGCTGTATATTTTAGAATGGTTTTAAGATGTTGAACAAGAATAATATGCTTTGGGTTAAAGAGAAACTTAACCTTCCATAAACCTTGTATTATCTTTATGGGCAGTAGCTTTTTCTTGAAATTCTAGGATTAGATGAAAATAAATTTTATAAATTGGCTTACATATTTTAAAAGTAGACATCCTAAGCTTTTCAACGAGCTATTATGAGCCTAAATCGGAGTTATATTTTATTTTCTATGAATTTTTCAATTCTCGGGTTGGAAACTAGTAAACCTACCAGTGGCAGTATACCACCCGTCTACCTTAAGTAAACCACCCAATAACCCATGTGCTAATTATAGATAGTGAACACAACTTTATTCACCTTATGATCCTTGATTGTTTTGCAACCTTTCCAAAACCGTCCTAAGTGATTTATGAATCTTATTAGAAACTAGAATATATAGATTTATACTTAATTCATTTATGGATGTGGATACATGTTGTGCTTTAGTTTTAATTGTCCTTATGCACACCTTAGGATCAAAGAGTGTGTGGAGCTTACGTTAATTGAATTCGGAGATTAAAGGATTGTTGAGAAGCTTGAAAGGTAGGGATTCTATTACTCATCTTTTGTGAGGTTTTTATGGAATTAAAATTGATTGTTTTACCACAAGATATATGTATCTATGTTGAATTGCTATTATATAAGAATCACATATGAAACTATGACATGAACTCGCCTTGTATTGATTAGCGAGGAACATAATGAATTAACATATGTTGTTATAAGTTGAAAAGCATGGTTAGGAAGATTGACTCTTTAAATGATGATTAAATATTGAGGAAATGGTGAAACGTGAAGAGGGCGGCGGTTACGTCCTTGGGTATGAATACCCTAAAAGGTAAAATAGGGGGAAGGTGATGACGCTTCCTTGGGTCGAAAGTCCCAGAACGCACTGTACAGGAATCGACTTGGTGAGGACTCGGGGCTTGATGTCCCCTCACCGGAATACCCTCGGAATGTTTGGAGGGTGGCCAAGCACGCCCATTTGGGTTACGATAAGTTGAGTAATACTTTATGTAATGTGGATACCTAGGAATAATGATGAATGTGAATATTGTATATATGTATATGTATGAAACTTGGTAATGATTAACTATGGTATCCACGGAATATGATCATAATAAATCTCATAATCTGGTATATGATGAAAACTAACTAACCATGCAGATTTAATGTGGTAATGAATAAAACCTTAAGGTGAGTAATGGTTTTCCCTACTGAGCATGTTGTCGCTCATTCTCTGTTATGTTTATTTTTTCAGGACTCACTAAGTGTGAGGTGGCTACAAGAAAAATAGTTGGAAAAGCAATGTAGCTATATTACGTTGGGATTGCTTTGAATGTAAAGAATGATCTTCATGATAATGTAAGCATCGATTGTTATTTTCTGTGACTGTATTAAGATTTGTTGAGGGTTGAAATGATGATGATGACAGTTGTACATTATTAAAATTTAAGGTACTACATTAAACTGTGGTTTATTTATTTGTTTATGTTTTTATTTTAATTTGAGAGTTTTATTTAAGTCCCAAGCAAATTACTTTGATGATTTATATTTATTTTCTAATCTTTATTTTATTTAATAAAAACTGTTAACCCCCACTTAGGGGCGTTACAGAAATCTTTCACAACTAATGGTAAAGATATTCTTTTTTTTTTTTTTCTGGGTAATAGAATGGTAAAGGTATTCATTTCATGAGGTTATGGCATTTTTTAAATAGAAGATAGAATTTGAAAAAATATCAAAAATTTTTGAAAAATAGTAAAATTCCATAGCCAAATACATTTTTATTTTTTTTTGGTTTTCTCAATATCACACTAGTTAAATGACAGATTCTTTATCATCTAACATGTACGTATACTTTGTAGATATTTAGGATATCATAGTATATCAATATTGCTTCAATCACATAAAATTTCAAGGGTAAATTATATTGACATCCTTTGAGTTTAAAATTATAGAGATACCTCTTGGGACCAAAACTAATTACATTAGCATTGTTGACTTTTCAAACACTAACATACCTATCCATACATAATTTATAAAAATCATAATACAAAAAATACATTTGTGCATAAGCGGTATCCATTCCTATCTCTATCATTTATCTGCTGCGTGCCACTATCCAATCAAGTGTTGCTAACAGGTTCCTTACCTATAACACAGACATATTTAAATGAGCTTTCACTTAACAAGTAGGAAGTTAAACTTGCAAAACCTGATAAAAAATTATTTGATAAGAAATACATGAACATTTTACGTTTGCCTATCAACTTGTTTTATGCTTAATTATTTAAGTCTTATCTTATCTTACTGATTGGGCCTAGATAATTGAACCCGCTGCATGTGATCTTCAAGAAGTTAGGGTTCGCGAGGTCCCAATGACACCAAGATCATAAATTGTCTTGAACTAAACTAAAGCCTCACTGTAAATTAAGAGGTTGGTACGACACCTTTAACTTGTCTTATTAGTTTCACTATCTTATTTTATGTAGTATAACACGTTATTACATGGCACTATATACTAAATATTAAAAACATGCTTGACTGAAAGTGAGAAATAGTTTATTTTAATATGGCATACATCACATATCATATATGACCTAATATGATGCAAACAAAATACATCTTAACTAGGTAAATATGACCAATAGAATATGGCAAGGCATAACACTAAACATACGTTTCGTAATTTTAGAAATCATGCAAAAATGTTTTATTTAAAAACTATTCATGCTGTAGGTGAGATTCCTGCTTACCTATTTTCTAAAATAAGGTTCTCTACTCGCCAAGATTTCCTATCTTCTACGGACTAATTTTGTATAGAAACACCCATTCAGAGTATAAGAATAACTTATCTTTGCTATTTCAATTTTAACATAATCGTAAGGATTTTAGTCCTTTCTTAGGATGTACTTTTCCCCTATTAAAGGATTGTAAAAGTCATTATTTCTATTTCAAGAGTTAATTAATTAAATCCCTATAATCTTAGTTTTCCTTATCAAATGATCGTAAAAATCACTATTTTTATTACAAGGACTAATTAATTAAATCCTCAAAATTTTCGCTTTTCTTTGTCAAAGGATCGTAAAAATCATTATTTCTATTATAAAGATTAATTAATTAAATCCTCATAATTTGAGTTTTCCTTAATTTCCTTTATTAATTCGTGTTAAGGTTGATAATTAATTAATTATCTTATCATTAACTAAATCTAAACAGTTTCAATAAACTAATTTAAAAATTGCATAACTTTAGGGTTAATGAACTAAGTTCTAGATACCGATTTTCTTAATTCATTTATTGGGGTCGTAATTGAGTTAAGGACATGCCTAATGCATTCCATATATTATATCGTTGTAACTTTAACCTGAAAGGGCTCATGGACCAGTAAGGATGTTGGGCCTGTATCTAGCGTCATAATACTAAAGGTCTAGCATAATTGGCTTTTATAAAATACTTCTAAACATTCATTTGAAAACTGATAAAGTTTATGGAAAAACTATATCCATTCTAACTAATGTTTCATATTAAAAATCGTTATTTTAAAATAGCGTTCGAAATTGATAAAACAGTAAACTATAGACTTGTATAGTTTTTCAAGTTTTACAATTTTTCTATTAGTTGTAAAATAGAATCCTGGCGCTAAACTACCATTTGTTTGTAAAACTGGTATTGAGATGCACTTTCCAGTTAGTTTTAAAAGTTACCATAAAACTATATGTTAAAGATAGTTTTTCTTTAAATTTTCTTCATGAAAGTTTCTTGTTTATTTGAGAAGTTTAAAACTTTCATTTTTATAAAAACTCTTTTTACGATCTTTAGAGTATCCGTTTTTGATTATTTTTTGTAAACTTTACTGATTAAAAAGTTTTGACTATTTTTATTCATCCAATTCAAAGTCTACTTTACAGAGATTCTTACAAAACTTTCTTTACATAATTTTTTTTGTTTCATCGAAAACTAAAATTTTCATGTTTTGTAAAATTTACAATTCAAACTTTCGAAGGTTGTTTTCGCCAAAAACATAAATTGCTTTTCAATGTATAAAATTGACAGTCATATTTAACTGCCCATAACTATATTATAAAAAGGAATTTTGACTTTTTTTATCACAAAAGTTCTTCGTTTTGTTGAGATCTAAAACTTTCATGTTTCACAAAAATTATAATTCGGCCTCAAAAAGGCCCAAAGCTTGAAAAACAGTGGCAACCCCCTTGTGCAATTTTTGGACAGTTTTGAAAAACTATCTAAAACTGTATTTTAAAGGTAGAATATGAAAAAGTTTTCTTCACAAAGTTGTCAATCTCATCCAAATTTAAAACTTTCATGTTTGATGAAAATTATGATTTGGACTTAAACTACACGAACTGGTCAAAAACTATGGCCACCATAAGAAAACAGTTTTTTGGATAGCCACAAAATAATTTTTGGCAGCTTTGGGCAGTTTCGAAAAACTACTTGGAAACCCTATTTAGAATCAAAAGTTTGCTTTTTCACAGTCATAGAGTTTTGTTCAAAACATCAAAATCTAAAACTTTTGTGTTTGAGAAAAGTTTGAAATCAAATTCTAAGGCTTCTGTTTTTGTGATCAAATTTTGTGGAAAAAAAAATTCTCCACAACACAAAAACATACCATCTAAATCAAATATGCATAGTCTACATTTTTCACAACATTAAACTTGTAAAACCATACTAACCAACATGTAGAGATTATTGCATACCATTTTCTCACCCAATCATAAACTAACTTGTACAAGTACAAACTTTGAATCAAGCTAAGAGAATGAAGAAGAACAGTTTAGAGTTTTACCATTGATGATCCACTCTTGAAATCACTCTAAGAAGACTAGTTCCTTCTCCCTCTTCTTCTTGGTTTGGTTAGTAAATCATAAACTTACTTAATAAAAATACATCCTTTGATCTAACTAAGAAGATGAAGAAGAAAAGTTTAGAGATTACCCATGATGATCACTCTAGGATATTTAGCTTCTCCTCCTCCTCTTTCTTAATTTGACAAATGATAGATGAAGGAAATTTTTGCAGAATGGCTCAAGGAAATAGCCGATTCTAAAGGTGAAAGTGCAAAGAAATGTAATAAATGGCAGCTTGATGAGAAGATATCTACTTACAGACCTTGGACTAATTTGGTCTTAACATCTAACCTATTTTTAATTAAGCTTTTAATCAACTTAATTAAACTAAATCTTGGTTTAATTTTCACTAATGTTGGTGGCATCTTTAAGCATGTGACATGGGATTAGCATCTCATGATGCCATCAAGGACATCATCAAATTAAAGTTATTCAAGTGGTCAAGTCTTGTACTCTAAAGATTTCCTCAAGAACAGATGAAATTTATACTGCTGGAGAATGACTAACTTAGCTGACAAGAAATTTTGGTTTTCGATGGCTTCTTTCTCACTGCTTACTTACAGTTGGACACTAGATTGTCTAAACTGACATCGATAAACATTTTAATCGCATATTAATATTAGACTGTTTTAAGTCTTAAAATCAATTCTAGACTTAATAAAATTCTAAACTTGATTTTTTTTTTTTTTTGTATCTAGCCTTAGAAGTATATAGCTTTTGACAACATCAATTCTCAAGCTCGGATAACATCTTTTTACAGAAATTACTACTCACGAAATTCTAATTTTTAACTAATTAGAAATTAAGGATTTCTTAAGTCTTAGATTGTTTCTTGGTACATTGCTAACATCATATGTGCTTGAAAATTCTTGTAATTTAATTTCTCAAGTTATTCACGGATTGAAATTTCTCCCACCTTAAAGCTCAATGAGAATTTATCAACCAAATTATTTAATCACAAAAATAAATAAATTTTAACTTTAAAATTTACTATAGAATTTTAGAATATTTATATTAATCCTATAAATCCTTTAGTCATAAAAATCAAACACAATATTATTCAAGAAAATCCTTAACTTAAATATGTAAATTACATTATTCAATTCTGGGATTTTCTAGGCCATTACTAATACAAACTAAGTTCTTAGTGCTTGTAATATTAGTTCCTTAATTTTATTAATAGTACACTCGTTAAATTACATAAGAGCTTACTAATTTCGTTTAATTGCGTTAAAGTGTCTATCTATATACTTGTAATGCAATACTCATACTTGAAATCCAAATTTTTTAAATTTAAGGTTTCTCATTGATAAACTCTATTTATCTTCGAATTTAAGATGAAAGGTCTCCTAATCTTAAACTATCTCCTAGCAGTATCCTTGTAACGCTTAATGGTATTGCACTCTACTAGATTCATTCTAATTATAAAATCGTGGAAATTTAAGCTAAATTTCAACGCTAATTGTTTGGGTTTTTCAAGAAAACCCTTGACTTAAATTCTTAGATTCTCTAAAAAATAATTAATCTATTGCTTAACTATCGGACCAAAATTTTACTCGAACTATTAAAAATATATTGACTTGTCTAAAGTGGAATGGGTTGGTGGTTGACGGGGGCTGGGGGGGTGATGAGGCGGGCTGGGTTGGGCCTGGGTGGTGGGCGGTGGGGTGGGCTATGTTGGGGGTAGGGGGTGGGCGACGACATGGGAAAGGTGGGCGGGGTTAGGGGTGGAGGGTCAGGCGATGGCTTGGGAGGAGTGGGTAGGATGTGCATGGGCTATGGGGTGGGTCGAGAGAGGATGGCAAGAGAGTGGCGGTCGGGATGTGCAGGATCGGACGAAGAAGGGAGGTTGGAAGGATCGAGGTCTAGTGGATTTTAGGGTTATGGGGCTTTTTTGGTTGGTTAGAATATTAGGTTTTTTTTTTTTTCTTTTTCAAGATCAATGGTTGTGATTTTATTTTTTAGAACAATGGTTGAGATTAAACAAGATATTTTCGCCATTTTAAACAAAAAATTAATAGAGTTAAGTCTAAGGAGTGTTAGTGTGATTAGTTTTAATGTAAGAGGTGTAATTGTAATTTAGGTAAAACAAAAGAGGTCGGTGTAATTTACCCAAATTTTAATATACTATGAATAAAGTTTTTATATAAGACGATTATTTTTTTAATGTTTATAATATCTTAAAGTACAAAAGATATTTAGTTTTCAAATAAATATTTTTCATTAGGTTAATTACATAACTATACTCATAGTCTTTATTATTTCTCAATTTGTTGTTCTGTTCTTAGATGTTACAAATGTATCATTTCAATTTTAAAAACTTGTTTCAAATTTATCCCTCATAAATTTTTTTGACTGAATAAACATAGAAATGAGATAAAAATACCTTTAATTATACTTAATTTATTTATGAAAATATGTTTCCTTTTAGAAAAATTTTTAAAAAATATTTTAAAGTTTAAAAAATCATAAAATTTAAGGTATCATTTAAATTTTAAAATATATGCTTTTCAATACTTTGTCTCTTAGTCATCCAAATGTGTCATATGTTGTCAATAAGCTAGCACAATTTATGTATTCCCCTACTGAGATTCACTGGCCCGCTGCTAAGAAGAGTGCTGCGTTACTTAAAGTCCACTATTCATTGTGGTTTCTTTCTCAAAAGAAATCAACCTCTTAATGTCACAGCATTTACAGACGCTGATTGATCTGAAAATCGTGATGATCGAATGTCGACATCCGCCTATATATATAGTCTACATTGTATTAAGGATGAAAGCCAATTGCTGTAAATTATATAAATGATGTACAATATCACAATCAATTAATGTAGCATATTATTTTACCTCAGTAAACTTGTTAGACAGCAATCGCAAAAAAAAACAAAAAAACAAAAAAAAAACAAAAACAAAACAAAACAAAAAGGATGATAGGGGTTTTAACACCGATAGTCTCTAAATTATGTGCATTATAACATTTTGGTTTCAAAACTATTTTTGGGAGATTATTCCCAAAGTTCTTTTTTTTTTTTAAGAGAATTTTAGCTACGGCGCTAAAATTGATGAATTACTTTTGTAATTTAATATAAACAATCACATCCACATCACATAATAATTAGAAACATCACAGAAATAGTTACGTTAAGTGTATAATATATACTCTACATTTAAAGGATTTTTAATAGCAGAGAAGAGAATATTATGCATTTAGCGTAACTATTTTTGTAAAAAATTCAACTTATTGAGCGATGTGCATATCATTACCTCCATTAAATTATAGAAATTTGTTGTTCATTTTATATTCAAAGATCGAAATTCCCAAAAAAAAAAAAAAAATAAAAGTATAGTAAATAATATCCTAAATTTTTTTTTGGGGGAGTGGAGTGTTACAATGCTTATATATAGTTTTAAGACTCACATGTAATTGGTTTTTATTTTCAAGAGTGTTCATTATGATTGCATGAAAGGGATAGTGTAACTCTTGTTAACTTACTCAAAACGTCTACGAGAAAGTTAAAAATCCTCGTATGGTTTGAGAGTCACGTAATTTTTGGTTTGCTCCTCAAGATAAACATTATAATATGTTGACTCACTATATAGAAGGATAAAAATGTCTACGATATTATCGATATTTGCATGATAATATCTGTATTTTAAAGTCTCGACACAAATATAAGGGGAGGGATTTTTTTTTTGGGATGTTAAGAAAAATCCATTAATATTCGTAATATTGATGAATATTTGTAAGAATCTAAAATATTTCCGAAAATTTCCACAAAATATCTAAAAAGGCCAAGAAAAAACATAAAAATCAATTTTCTATGAATTTTTTAATTATTTTTAATGAAATGAGTTGAACTTAAAGATAATAAAAAGTATTTATTAAGACTTATTTTGTCTTCAAATAATTATAACTTTTAAAATGAATAGTTCGTAACTTTTCCGCAAAGCCCTATGTCTTGTTATATAAATATGTATATATATTTTTTTTACTATTTTTGTCTATTAGTTCTAACTGTTGTTCTTTATGGAGCATATAAATTTTGTTACAGTTTTGACGACACTGATGATGATGACAATGGCAGAGTGATGATGACAATGGTGATGGAAATTATGAAAGAAGAAGAAGTACAATGTCTAATCAGGTATCCTTAAATTCACTCACCGGAGAAGAAAAATTTAAGCATGCTACACAAGATTAAGATCATAGTTGTGGGATAGCAGATGAGGGTATTGGGGCAATTATAAAGCCACATATAAAAAGACATGATACAACTCAAATGAGTCAAACTGATGAGAATTCTGTTGCCTTGAGTTTTGATTCTATGAGCTTCGAAATTAATAAAAATTCTTGTGGTTATAATATATTCTTTATAGTTCTTCAAAGGAGATGAGTTCAGAGGTACAAAATCAAGATGGTTTTTTTGATATACCTATGTATCCTCTGCCGTAAATTAGTGTTGAGATATCATTACAACTCTATGAAGACTACTCATCAAGTTAGATAAATCAACAATATCTAATTAATGGAGTAATAGTCGGAAGAGATCAAGAACATACATGTTGCACATCCAAAACTGTTCAAGAGTAATATCCTAGTAAATATTTTATTTAGATCAAGATCGAACCTACATAATACTTTTCAACTGGCTAAAACTGCTTTTAGTATTAAAGATACCTAAAGTTTGTATATACTTTATTATGTTTAGTGGTAGATTTTTTGTGCTCTATTGTATTATTGTATCTTGTTTGTAATGAGTATGTCAAATAATATTAGAAACATATAATTTGGTATCCTTTTATAGTAAGCATTATAACTCTTATATTATATCAATATTATATTAATTATATTATTAACTTAGTTCAAATTAAGTAATATTGATTATTTTAACATTGTGTAAAATTTTAAGAAAAAATTAAAAATTTTTCTCATAGTATTTATTTATTTTTAAATATTTATCAACATCGACAATATTCACGACATTATTTATAAATCAAGATCTCCACAACCTTAATGATACAGCATTTTTGTCCTTGGCTATATATAAGCCGCTTAAGCGGCATATCTTTGTAGGGTGTGATTCGTCCAAGATGCGCCGCTCCTCTCTTTTTCTTTTTTTTTTTTAAGATTAAGTTTTTGAAAAAACAATTTTCCTTTATTTTTTCTTGCTTTTATAACAAAATCTTTTTTTTTTTTTGTTCTAAAATACATCATAAAAGAAATCACTTTTGATTTGTCCCTAGTAAATATATATATTTTACTTTTGCCCATTATTTCAAATATATCATTGTTTATTTTACAATTTAATTTTTTATATACTTTTTTGAAATGCTTTGTTCCTCCTGCTTGTTCCTATTAAAAAATTTTCTTAAAGATTATCTAATTGACCCAGTACAATATCTTTTTTTTTTTTTTCTATAAAGTATCTTATTTTAAAAGTTTTTTTACTACATCTTTTCTAAACAAATGCATTCTCTAATTTGTCCTTGTTGTAATTTTAAAGTATATTTTTCGCTAATTTTATTCTTGTTAACATAATTTCTTGCCTATGTACATGTGCGCAATATTTGGTTCCTTCTATTTTTCTTTGCCAAAAAATCCTCAATAGGGTGCTCTTTTTTTTTTTAATATAATTACCTCTTAAGTGGTGTTTCTCAGAAAGCGATTCGTCCAAGAGGATTCTTCCCCCTTTTTTATTTTTTAACTTTTTTTAAACATTTTTTATTTTTTTTCCTTCCTTCTACTTAAAAAAAAATCTTATTTTTTGTTTTGAAATTTATCATAAGAGTAATTCCCTCTAATTTGCCCTTATTATGTAATAATTTTTTTAAACTTTGCCTTATTAAATAAATTTATTTCAAATATATCCCTATTGATTTTAGGGTTTAATTTTTATATGCTTTTTAAAATTCTTTTTCCTCTCCCTTGTTTCTATTAAAACTTTTTAATATTCTTCTTTCAAATAATTTTTTCCTACATTTTCCTATTGAAAAATATTTTTCAGATATGTCCCTATTTTTTCCCATTTGATCCTTATTATTTTAAAAGTAATACTCATAAAGATATGAAAAATCATTTTTATCCCCATAAAATTATAACTCTACTACTCATAAAATTGCAAACCCAGTTTAATATGTAATATATTTTTTAAACTGGATTTTACAATTTTGTTAATAGCGGAGTTATAATCCTATGAGATTAAATAGAATTGCTCAAAAGATATTAGTGTTTGTTCATATTAACTAACAATTAACTAAGATATTTAGTATGAATTGAAAACACTACACACGGTAATCAAAACTTAACATGCAAATTTAACTTGCAAAATTACTATGCACGTGAATTCAATTAGTATATATAAATGTGCGCCTAGGATGACCCTTTTTCCTGGACGGTCCCAGAGAACCCACTTTAATAGGGCAAAAATGAGGAATCGTTCAGGAGGTCTAAGCGGCCATGGAGACAACTTCTTCTCAATGAAAAAATAAATAAATATACATATATATATATATATATCTTGTATTTTCTTAAAATATATCTAATATTAACCCTAGTACCTAATTTTGTTCTCTACCTTGGGATGAATTTAAATTGACTAGTTGTTTCTAACTTATTTAAATGTTTGTAGGCTACAAAAATCATGGTAAGGATTAGGGCAAGTTCGGGCATGGCCCCCTACTGGGATTCTTCGACTCCGTTCCGACTGGGAACGAAAGTGGAAATGGAGATGATTTTGTATGTCATGCTCGGAGCATCATTCAGCAGCCACCATTTTGTTTGCCCAATACTCTATTTGAGTAGAGCGAGAGTGAAAATCCGTGAAGGCAAGAAGCAAAACTAACGTTTGCGAAGGTTCAGATGCATATGCTGTTAAAAAGCACAAGAAATGGCAGCAATAATTGTGAAACACAAACCATGATACCAAAACCAAAGTTACCAAACTCATCAAAGGATTGATGTGCATGTGTATGATTAAATTTCTCCCCTTCAGTAAATCGAAGAAAAATATGTTCTTTAGCTTCATAAAACCACCATTTTCTCCAAAGGCAGGGACACCGACGCCAAAAATTTTAGCTTCATGACGAAAGTTTTTTTCTTTGATAGTGTAGAAGACGCCACAATTAGCCTTTCAAAATCCTCAATCTAAGCGCTCCATCTGCTTGGCACGTATAAAGATTGAAACTTTTACCAGTATAATTAGATATCTCAAGCAAATATTAGTCATATTGGGAAGGAAAATAAATATAAGTGGTGTAATAAGTCTGTAATGAGCATTTGGAAATACGAAGTTCTAGATACTAAACAATAAATCTAATCTTTGTAAGCCAGAGAGAGGATAAAAGCTTAAGTATCACAGACCTTCCAGAGACCATCATTAAGATAATGCATGTTGTCCACCCCAATTCCCTTGTTTACCGCCCTTCTGTAAATTGTAAGAGAAAGAGAGAGAGAGGAAAAAAAAAAAAAAGAAAAGGGAACAATATGTCAGACATGCTAATCTACATTGGTAAGCTTAGTTTCATACAACCAGAATCTCTTTTGACAAGCTAGTTTTCCTTATGAAAAGCAACCGTACTATAGAAAACCCCTTAAAGATAAAGGGCAGTTATAGAACATCCTCTATAGGTTTGCATCTGAATATATAGAACCTTCACCAAAGTAAATCCAACCAGGAAACAGCTCTGATAACAAGCATGGTCAGAAAACCAAATGCAGCGGTAGCAGGCTTCAACTTAAAGTTTCAACTCTACCACTTAAAGCCATCGTAGAGATTAACAACTGTAATGATTGTAACGACACCAATACATGTACAAAGTGTCTGTAGTAGAATGCAGTAATACTGTAGATTTAAACTCTTTGTACTTCTAGTTCTTCAAAGTTTTCAATTGTTGATTGATTGAGAAACTAGCAGTCATTATGATTGTATTAACACAAATAATGTCTAACAAGAAATGAAAGTTTCTACAGTAGCATATAATAATACGGAAAATTTGCGATTCTAAATTCGAAAATATGTGGATAAACTTTTTGTGTATACAGATCTTTAAAGTTGTCAGCCAATGATTGATCAATTATATACTTTTACCACACACTGGTTTATTAAAAATACAAGCAAGAAATTTAACTTACATATCTTTCGCTGACATTTTCGTAAAGCCAATTGCAAGAGCATGTTGCTTTCCTTCAGCCATTATAGCCTGAGATTATACAGTTCTTTCCCTTGAAATCAGGAAACTTAAAAAAAAAAAAAGATGAACCTCTTAAATCAGTGAGCCATACGTAAAAATCATACCACAGGAGTTTCTGCACCAACTTCATCATCCAAAATACCGCCAGGAGATGTAAGACCAGGACACATAATGTTTGCGCCGGCAAGGACAAATTTTATTGCACCCCTATCTACTTGCAACTTCTTCATTATATTCGGATCTGCAAAACAAATGGTAGAAAAACCTGACTATTCTGGAGTTTGAATATCAAGATGAATATAAATGAACAAATAAAAAAAAGGAAAGTAACAATTTAATTATCTTATAACAAAGCAATCTCCCAGAGTAATAAGTTATTATCTCCAACAGAAACTCCCCTCTCCGGTTATAAGACAACCTCTGAATTAGCACATCTTGAAATGTTCCCAAAATAATAAGCCAATACACCCTCTTTAAGGACATGATTTTCTCCAAATTTTGAGAGGTAGAAGTAAATACGATGCACCAAGATAGTTAGCGATTCTTTTTTTTTTGGAAGTGGGGAAGTTAAGTTTAACTAAAGGGTAAGATGAGTCCAAATCCTTGAGAAATAGAAGTAAATCCAAAGTCATCACTCTCACATACCTCCTACAAATCTACATAGAGACAAGATCGATAGAAGATCAAGCAGAAGAACAGCTTAGCCAGCTACAAATACATCCAAGATCCAACTAAAATACCTAATTTCACAAGACAGTCAGCCTCTAACCCAAATACTTCATAAGGCCAAAAGAGTTTATACTACACATACCACAAGAGCTCAAAAAGTCTTAGTTATCTCTATGGAATGAAGCAATTTAGTTAATTTCACAGACTAATTTGTAACAAACAAAATCTCCCCATGTACGTTTTCAACTTGGCATAAATTTATAGTTCAATTTTTCAATCATGGTTGATGCTCATTGTCAGTTAGGAATTCACCATTTGCACCATACATGGCTTAAAAAGAAGTACCCAAATCAAGTTCTAAGTAGGGTTTTTATTTTTTTAATTTTAATCTCAGGATGTCCAAGCCACTTGGAGCCCCTGACTAATCCTTGAGGGTGCGTGTAGACCCTCCTATCCGAACACACCAAGACAAACTAAGAGAGGTGGCCCCAAGGGGAATCGAACCCAAGACCTCCTTGTTATTAGGTGAGGTCCTCAGCCAGTTAAGCTACCTATTGGGGTTCGATTAAAAGTTATTTGCCGCGCACTTTTTTGTAAGTATCACTCAAAAAAGTACATTTTTTTTTCTCTGCATCACCAATTTGTTAAAAGTGATTTGTATATCTATTCAATACTCAACTCCAGCAAACAAAAAAAAAAAAAAAAAAAAAAAAATTGGAAGAATATTACATCCAACTCCCATCATTAAGATCTTCAACATACTACAATTGTATTAGATTCATCCCAAAGATTTAAAGAAGGAGCTAGAAGAATCCACAATGAGGTAACAACAACCAACTCCAGTAGAAGATATGACAAATGGATATTGTTGGTTTGTAAAGATAGAACACTCACATTGATGAAGAAGTCTTAGGGTAGGCATATAAGGTCCATCACGAATGTTGAAGAATAGCGGCACATTGTTTACCATAACCAGATTTAGATGGTTTTGACTGCAACAATAAGAAAAAATACTCATTGGATAGTTATATTCTAAAATTTTAGATTGAACTACAAGTTCACGGCACAAACAGAAGCAACAGGGCAACGAACCATTTAGTAACAATTAGAGGAGACTTTTTCGGAAGCAAATCGTCCAACACCGGCTCGAGTCCAGGATACTGAAATTGAAGTGAAAGCAAGCAGGGCTAAATACACATGTCACGCGGATATAGTTGTTCAATTTTGCGTAAATAGCCATGGTAACTCCTTACCTCTTCAGCAATACTTTGCCGAATTTTGCGTTGTACGGATGCCTTGACCTGGTTGTGTGCAGAAACATCTTCAGCAGAAAATCTACACCATTAAAGGAAAGAAGACAAGTCAATCATACCTCAACCATCCAAAGGACAATTTATTCAATGCACTACAATTGCACACCAAAACTCAATAAGGCTCTATGGTACAATATTTTAAAAGCACCCTTAAAGGCTTTAACACCAACAGAAGCATTCTTTAAAGTGAAAATAATGACTCTCTTCTCATAACTCAAACTTTTAATTAAAACTAAATATGCTAAATAATTAAATAAATAAACTGTATAGAATCACAATCAAAGTATGACGAACTATCCTAAATAATTAAATAAATTTACTAAATTCAAAAAAAAAAAAAAAGCTAAGATGACAGCTGACAAGTGCAATGCATAAATTTTAGAATTAAAATTAACCCCACATCCCAATCAAACTTAAATCAAAGCCCATAAAGGATTTTATGCAATCACCGATAAAACAAAGAAATGAGCACATATAGACATCTATAGTCGGAAGCAACACTCGTTTTTGTGCTTGTAAAGAACGGGAAAAAAACCAAAATAATGAAAAAAAAAAAAAAAAAAGCTTACTTTTTGAACATTGTGGATGTTGAAGCAGAGACAAAGGGAAGATCTTTAATGAACTAAACGAAGAAAATTAATATTCTCGTCTGAGGTTTTAGCCTTTAGGTGTGGGATCGATCTTAAAACCACGAGAGAGAATGGAATCGTAGGTCGGGAATGATTGGGCACCTGGGAACTTCAACCGCGCACGCACACTGTCGCCTGTGTTGGCGTCAAGCCGCTTTTTGGGCGTTAATTTGTATTGGGCTCTAAAGAATACCGGCTTGGGCATCTATGGCCTCCATTTTTACAAATAAAAAACAAAAATTACACCATGCAACATTTTTATTTTTGGGAAGTAAATTAAAATCTGATTTTATTTTATAAATATTATTTATATGTTTTTTTAATTACATATATTAAGAATCTAAAAAATCTTCTAAGTAAATTTTATCTTGTATTTATTTTTTTCAACAATTTTATAATTGAGTCGTTGAGAAAAAATAATATTAAAAAATATAGATACATTTAATTGATTACAAATATAAACAAAAAAAAAATCAATGTCATTAAATTACTTACAATATAATTTTAGAAAAAAGAAGCAATAACATAAAGTAATATTGTTTGTATTATCAATTCATAACACTAGCACAACCTAAATAGAAAATATTATTATTATTTTAAGCATTAAAAAATATATGTTATTAAGTATCATTATTATTATGTTTCATTAAGTTAATGATATATCAATTATATAACCTATAAGTCACACAAAAAACATAATAAATACTATAAATATTATTATCACCCAAAGTCTTAGAAAATAAATGTGATTACATATCATTATCATTACGTATCATTAGCTTAATTATATATTAATTATATAACTTGTAAGACATTCAAAAAGACTTAATAAATGCTATATCATTAATTTAATTACAACACCCTAATTATAATTTGTTAGTGAAATCGTAATTCTAATATGTCGATAAAAAATTCCATCTCTTAATTTAGGGAATTTTAAAATTGTTATTTTAGATATTAATTTGAATTTAAGCAACAAACAACCTAATTCTATGGATTTTTTTAAATATAATGATATCATAATCCTTTTGAAATCTTCAATACGTATATTATTATTATTCTAAAAAACATAAATTAAAATTAATAATATCATTATTAAGGTCATTAATGTCTTTATACATATGCATTGAGACATATAAAGAATATTTATAAATTGAAGACATATTTTAACTCTATAAATAAAAAAGAGCCACGTATCTCATTAATCCTTTAAACAAGAAGAGAAAAGAGAAAATTACATGTTATACCATACTTTTAAAAGTTGCATTTATGCATAGCATACTTAGAAAAAATTATGCCATGAACAAACAAGTAAGACTATCTTGGGAAAGAGAAAAGGCAAATTGCGGTCAGATGTTTAGAAACATACAAGGAACCTGTTATTGTAGATGTAAACATTGTGGGTCCAAATATAAGTTTGATACGAAGTAAAATGGCACTAGTACTCTAGGTAAGCATATTAGGAAGTGCAAAAAGAACCATCTTGATAATAGGAAATTTTTGAAAAAAAAAGACCCCAGCCTTCCTTAAAAGTAGATCCAGATTCAGAAACTACAAGTAATTTAGCGGTTGTGAATTTTAGGAGGGCAAAGGCTAGACAAGCATGTGCCAAATGCATAGTTAAGGCGGAGTTTCCTCTTAGACATGTTGAAAGTGTGGCTTTTAAAGGCTTTTGTTTTTGATCTACAGCCGAAGTTTCAACGACTATCGGATATATTTCAGCTTTATTTGGAGAGTAAGAAAAATTTGGTTAGTGTCCTTGGCAAACAGAGAGTCTCCTTGACCACAGACACTTGGCGGTCCATACAAAACATCAATTATATGTGCGTCACTGCACATTTTATCGATGCCAATTGAATTTTGCACAAGAGAATCATCAACTTTTTCAGGTTCCGAACCACAGGGGAGAGACCATTAGCAGTGAGATTGAGTCATCTTTGAAAGAGTGGGGGTTAACTCATTTGTACACTATAACAGTCGATAACGCGCCTTCTAAAGATGCAGCGCTAAATAACTTGAAGAAGAAATTCGAAGGTGATATGGGCTTATGGTCTTGAATGGGAAATTTCTCCACCTAAGATGTTGTGCTCATATCATCAACTTGATTGTGAACGAGGGTTTGACGGAAATCGATGAGTCTGTCTCTAGCATTAAGAATGCTTGTTGATATGGGTGGTCCTCAAGTGCAGGGTTAAAAGGTTTGAAGAATCTTGTGCTAAGGAAAGATTTGAAACAAAGGCGTTATTGTTGTTGGAAGGGTTAAAAAGTTTGAAGAATGTTGTGCTGAGGAAAGATTTAAAACAAAGGCCTTATTGTTGTGGATGTGACCATTCGATGGAATGTTACCCATCATATGCTAAACACAGCCATTAAATTTCAGAAGGCATTTGATAGGATGGTTGGTGAGGGAAATTATTACAATTATTTTGAAGAAACTGAGGGTGGAAGTAGAAGAAAAAGGCCACCCACTGATTATGATTGATGACTTTTTATGACGAGACCAAGAAATTTAGCAGATCAACATATACAACATCCAATCTATTTCTTCCTCAAATATTTGAAATTCAGCAAAGACTAGACAAGATGAAGCTCTATGCAAATCCTATCCTTTCCTTGATGGCTTCCAAAATGCAGGACAAGTTTGACAAGTACTAGGGGAGTCTATTAATGACATGCTATTTATGGTTGCTGTACTAGATCCTAGATGCAAGTTCAAATTAATATCATATCTACCGGTTGTAGAAAAAGTCAGATGAATTTGTTGAATCTGTGTAAGAAAATTGAGAAGTTGCTCAAGGAGTTGTTTCATTATTACGACACTCAGATTGCAGCCTCCTCAAGTGGCAAGCAGGACAAGGCAACTGAAATTCCTCCCAAATGCAAAGATGAGTCGCTTTTGTTTGTGGGATATGAGGATCCTGATGATCAATTTACAAATGAGACTCATGTGGATGTATATCTGAATTATCGCGCTGAATCGTTCAACCGTGAATTTGATGTGCTCAATTGGTGGAAGCAGAATGGTCACAAGTATCCAGTGTTGTCACAGATTGCCCGAGATGTTTTATCCATTCAAGTATCCACAGTTGCTTCTGATCAATCTGCTTTTTATGGAGGTGGTAGGATTCTTGACTCGTTTAGAAGTTCTTTGCATCCAAGAATGGTTAAAGCACTTATGTGTGCAAGAGATTGATTGCTTACCAATCGTGGATGGGTAATTATAGATGAAGAATGCAAACAAAAGATAGAGGACCCACAAGATTCTGATACAGTCGTGGAAGGTAAAATGAAAACTTGTTTAGTTTTTTTTTTTTTTTTTTTTTAACTATTTCTAGCTTTTAATATTTTAACTTCATGTTTTTTTTTTTAATATTTCTATCTTTTAATATTTTAACTTCATGTTTTTTTTTACTATTTCTAGCTTTTAATATTTTAACTTCATTTTTTTCCCTTTTAAAAAAAAAATTACGGAATTGGGTGGAATGCCTCTCATTTCAAGAGCACCATTACCATCGATATTGGATTCAAATGTAATCATGGCTCCCTTTGCTGTAGATTGATCATTGGTGTTCACTTATTTCTAAGTTATAGATCTACCATCTAGACCTTATGTCTATTTAATTTTGGAGTTTGGATGACTGTATTTCTATATTTATGATATGAAGTTTGGATCATTGTATTATTATATTTAGATTTTTAAATTTTGATGACTATATTACTATAATTAGACTTAGGAGTTTGGACGATTGTATTATTTATATTTTGCTTTGGATTATTTCATGTTGTGTTTTTTTTTTTTTTTGGTTTCTTGTTAATTTCGTTTTTTCATTTTCAGAAGGTTGTTTTTAGTTTATTAGATATTTAGAGATTTAAAAGAATACAATCTAGTAAAAAAAATCACAAAAATGTCCAAAAAGTCCTAAATTGCGGTTCAAATTGGACCAAGCCGTTCTAAAACGTTCCGGTTCGGTCCTATTTTTCTTAAACTGCCAAAAGCAGTATGGTTCCAAAAACTCGCGGTTCGAGACCGGATCAGACTATGTATGTAATAACCCTATTTATATGATCGTTACTGATATTGAAGTTAAATATATTTTAAAATAAGGTACTTAGATTTTTTAGTATAATTAAAAAAACAATTTTTATTTTGATTAAATTTAAAACATAATATAATTTTTTTAAAACTTATTGTATTAAAACTAACAATAAAATAACTTGTTAGGACTCATTCTTTCAAAAACTAGTGTAATAATTTCTCAAAAAATCATTCTTTAAATAACTTTCTTAATTTAAAATAAAACTTAAAAAAAACATTTCTAAGACTTAGTATCCTTATAATTTCTTACTAGAAAATTTACTTACGTTTGTTGCATTTTCTGTTGCAACTTTTTTTTGGTTAAAATCTTAAACCCCTTTTAAACTAAGGTCGCATGATTAAAACTTTGGTCGGTAGAACATATTGACGTAATACTACTTAATTATTCATACATACATAGTTTATAAAAAACATGTGAAAAAATACATTTTTACGTAAGCGGTATTAATTTCCCATCTCCACCATTCATTTACTCCTCATCACTGCCCATCAAATGTTAGTAGCAGATTTCATACCTATAGCATAAACATACTTAAATGAGCTTTCATCAAAAAGCAGGAAGTTAAACTCACAAAACAGAGTTGGAAATCATTTAATACGATATGCATAAACATTTTGTGCTTGCTTATCGACTTTTTTATGCTTAAGTGTTTGTCCTATCTTATCTTATTGATTGGGCTCAGGTGATTGTATTAATTACGTGTGATCCTCAAGAAGTTAGGGTTCATGAGGTCTCAACGACACCAAGATTATAAACTATATTGAACTAAACTAAAGTTCCACTGTAGGTCGTGAGGTTATCAGCTTCTATAATTTGTCTTAAATTTGTTAATTTTAAAACAACCATAAATTGTATATAAAGTACAGTTTTGTAAACTTTACCGATTAAATTGTTTTTATAAATTCATTTAAAAGTCCATCTTAAAATCAGAATTTTCAAAAATTTTCTTCACAAAAGTTATTTGTCTCGTTGAAACATAAAACCTTTGTGTTTTTACAGAAATTGTGATTCGAACATTTCCTAGGTCGTTTTTCACAACAACACAATCTATAACATAAGTGTTGTACAAGATGTTACAACACTTCTTGTGATACTTAGCAAAAACATTCCCAAAACGACCATAGATTGCTCCGCAGTTGCTGTGTAGTATGGGGAGTCAATAAACTGAGTGTTTCAACTTCTGGAATTTAAAGCTATGCATTTTTTTAGATTTGAACTACTAGTGTTGTTCTTGAAACACATGACAAAAATAGTTCCATAACAACTACAGACTGCATTGCAGTTAGCGTGACAGCCCTTGTAGACAATATAATAATTATTTCAAATTTTAGAATTTGAAAATGGATCAGTTTTGGATCTATGTTACTAGTGTCGTACAAATATATTGTAATACCTTCTTGCAACACTAAGTAGGATAGCTAAACAAAAACGACATAAATAATATTTAGAGTTGAGATCCTCGTTTTTTACACACAGTCACTTGTGTTATTATGACTCAAAAATTCCCAAGGCTTAAAAATACATTATAACCGATCTTTAAAGTTTTCATTTTTAAGTTAAAAAGAGTGAAAAACCCTTCTAAAGCACAAAACATGACCTAAATCTAAACTCTTTCATACCCATCATACATAATACCAAACTTCATAAATAGAACTCACAAAATCCATGACACATTCATACATAAAGTTTATTACATGCCAACAACACAAAAATAAAACTTTAAACTATTTGTGTAACTTTAAAAAGTGAAGTTTAGATATATACCCTTGATGATCCTCTCTTGAGAGATTCCTCCAAAGTCTCCTCCTTAGCTTTAGATTTTGGCTAGTAATTACTAGTAGGTGGGAGAGAAATTTTGAAAGAAATAGAGAAAGGAAAACCAGATTCTTCTATGGAGAAAATGGAAGAGAATGAGACAAAATAAGCTAGTGTTGTGGAGAAAAAAAGAAGAAAATAAAATCTTGATGATGAGACACTTATTTATAGACATTTGCCTAATCTTGGTAAACTTTTTGCTTAATTTCTAAACCTTATTTAAAGTGCTTCAAGAATACTAAAGTGGGACAAAAATTTTGATTGAAAGCTCCTAATGTTGGTGCCACATCTAAGAGAAAAAGAGAGCAAATTTTGCATTAAATGCACACCATTCTTTACACCTTACTTTGTACTATTCATGTCATAACTTTGTTTATTTGTTCTACCACTTTACCCATACAATCCCCTAAATTAAGGAATGCAGATAAAGTTTTATTTGGTTAAAAAAATCTAATTGGTTGCTAGGAGACTTTTAGTTTAGTTGGGTTTGCTCAACACAGTTTAAGGCTAATATCGGTATAAGTTAATTACAGTAAACTTTAAACTGCGTGATAAAATTAAATGGTTTTTAATTTCAAAATCATTCCTAGATTGTGTAAGCTTGAGATTAAAATTTTTCTATACTCTATCTCGGTATTGATACATTCTTGATAGTGTCAATTTTTTGAACTCAGATGCATTTTTTTTTACAAAAAATGCTACTTGCGTAACTTCAATTTGTAATTAAGAGGTAATTAAGGATTTGTTTTACATTAGAGTATTTCTCGGTATGCTATTAACATTGTATTGTACTTGAAAATTCTTAAATTTTACATTCTCAAGTTATCTATGGATTGCAATTTCTTTTGTCTTAAATTATGGTGGAAATTATCAACCAAATTATTCGATCATGAAATTTAATAAATTAAACAAATATTTTCTATAAATTTTGAAATATTTATATTAATTTCATAAATCCTTCAATTCATAAAATCACACGTGATATTTTTCAGGAAAATCCTTAACTTAGATATGTAAATGACATTATTTAATTTAAGGATTTTCTTGGTCATTACACAATAGACTTGTAAAACCATACCTACCAATATACATAGAGATTATTACAAAATATTTCCTCACTAAATCATAAACTAACTCATAAAAATACAAACTTTAAACCAATTTGGAGAATGAAGAAGAAACAAAAGTTTAGAGTCTTACCCTTAATGATTCACTCTTTGGAAACCACTTTAAGAAACTAGTTTCTCCTCATTCTTCTTCTTGGTTTGATCCCTAAAACATAAACTTAACTTAATAATAATGTAAATTTTGTTCTAACTAAAAATCAAGAAGAAAGTCAGTATGCCCTTGATGATCTCTCTAGAACAATCAACTTCTTCTCCTTCTCCTTCTCCTTCTTATTTTTCCTTTTTCTTTTTGGCTAGGAATTTATAGTGGAAATGGAAGGAAAATTTTGGAGAAAAGCCTTAGGGTAGAACAGATTTTGTTAGAGGGAAATGGGAGAGAAAATGAGCCAAAATGGCTTCTTGGTTCTAGGGGAATTATTTATTGGCAAATGGACTAATTTGGTCTTAACTTTTGACTTTGCTTCAATTAAGCTCTTAATTAAGTTTATTTGAACTAATCTTTGGGCCAAGAAGAGCTAACGTGGGCACCATACTTGAGCAAGGAAGAGATGGGATTAGCATCTCACAATGTCTCCAAGTGCATCATCAAATCAATACTTAAATCAAGTCAAATCTTGTACCTTTGAGCCTATCTTAAAGATTTCTCAAAATAGATGAAATTTATTCTGGCTGGAGATGACTAACTTAGCTAACAATTTTTTTTTTTGTTCTGATGGGTCCTTTCTTGCCTCTCACTTACAATTAGACACTAAACACTGTCTAAACCTATATCGATATATATTTTAATCACGTAGCAATATTGGACTATTTTTAGTCTTAAAATTATTTCTAGACTAATTAAAAATTTAGACTTGATTTTTTCTACATCTAACCTCGATAATGACATAGTCTTCTAACATAGTCAATTCTTGAGCTCAGATAGCATTTCTATCGAAATTGCTACTTGTATAACTCTGATTTTTAAGTAATTGACAATTAAGGACTTATTGAGAGTTAGAATGTTTATCGGTATACTGCTAACACCATATTGCACTTGAAAATCCTTGAATTAAAATTCTTAAGTTATTTACAGGTTGAAATTTCTTCTGCCTTAAATTGTTGTGAGAATTTATCAACTGAATTATTTAATCAAAAAAGTTATTAAATTTAAATTTACAATTTGCTAGAGAATTCTTGAATATTTTTATTAATTCCATATATCCTAGTGATAAAAAATCAAACACGATATTATTTAGGAAAATACTTGACTCAAATTTGTAAATTACATTATTTAATTCTAGGATTTTCTCTGCCATTACTAATACGGGCTAAGTTTTTAGTGCTTGTAATGTTAGTTCTTTGATTTCACTATTAACAAACTCTTTAAATTAAAAAAGAGCTTATTAATTTCATTTGATTGTGCTAAAGTGCTTATCTATATGCCCTTAATACATTACTCATACTTGAAATTCTAATATATTAAATTTAAGGTCCCTCACTGATGAACTCCATTTATTTTTAACTTGAGGATGAAGGTTTGGATCTTAAACTGTTTCCTAACAATATCCTTATGACTCTTATTAGTATTAAACGCAACCAAATTCACTCTAATTATAGAATTGTGAAAATTCATATTAAGTGTTTGAGTTTTTTTTGAGAAAACCCTTTATTTAAATTTTTGAATTTTATAAAACATAATTAATCAAATGCTTAGTTATCAGACCGAAATTTCGCTTGGACTATTAAAAATGTATCGACTTATTTAAAGTCAATCATTTTCTTAAATTTTCATACTCTCTCGTGAACGTTTCTCATAATTCCTACCAAAGCATAAAGCTTTAAACTTATATTTTCCTCTGAACTTAACAATGTACAAAAGATAGAATTTATGAAAAGTTCCCGTTTACTAAGTCGTCTAAATTTTTTAAATGTTAAAGTGGCATATTTCACTTATTTATAATCCATTCTGGAATGGTGTTAATTTAATTACTCTCAATCCTTTCTCCACGTATTATCATCCCATGGTCATTGAGCCTATTTTTTGTTAGGAATGACATTTCCTTTACGTTCTTTTAAATATCCAATTTAAGTAATAGAAAAATCTAGTTTTCTTACTTGTTTTTCATCAAACTAAATGTGATAATATTATCTTTCACTTGCATGTATGTGGTAAAATTTAATATATAACACTTCACAAACATTCCAAGCTGGTTGGGGAGGTTGTTTCTATAAACATAAGATTGATTTTGAATTTATAGGTGCACATGTTCAGGAGTATAGATGATAACGACATTAAAAAAAACTGGTAAGATCAACGTGAAGTGTGTTTATTTAACATTGGCCATTTGGTATTTTTAAGCAAAAAAAATCAAATATTGTAGGCGTAGTAGTATGGTTAGCTTCATTAACTTTTGATTTCATTTTTGGCTGTTTTCCATTTTGTGCTAATGTGGTTAGGTTCAATTTGCTTTCTTCTTGTTTTATATTGTTCCTGTTCAAAAAATTTGTTTTTCAGCCAAACTCCCCCCTCCCCCGCCAAAAAAAGATAAAATTTTAATGCCCACTCAACTGTCAACCCCAAGTAGCAAAGAACGGAATATTTTTTTTTCTTATCTCTCCTTCTAAAATAAAAGGTAAATTATTGCATAATTCTCTTTTTGAGAATTATTGCATAATTGACATTCATATTTCTTACCTAACTTATTGTGTTCATTCTAGAAACCAAAGCCCATTTGGTGGAAGGATTTACATAGTTTGAACTAAATACTCTTATTAAATCAACATTTGACAATAAAAAATTGACCCTTATTTTACACTATAAATAAATAGTTTGAACTCAAAATTCTTCTCAAATTAAAAAATGTACCCTTATTTTTAATATTTAAACTTATTTTTAAATAACATCTTTCAAACCGTCAAAATTTAAACCACCGCGTTTTAAAAAGAACCCAAATTTAGATTTAGAGATAATATGCTCTTAGGGGAAAAACGAAAGAAAAAGAAGTATAAATAATATTCGAGATGGTACCACATCAATTGCAACCCATCAGTTAATCAAAAAAAGGAATTTATAAAAAAAAGACAAAAAGGATAAAAGCTTTTCCTCCTATCCAAAAAAGAAAAAGAGCGATTTTATTTAATCTATGAGGTTATAATTCTACTATTAATAAAACAGTAAAGCTTAGTTTAAAAAGTATATTATATATTAAAACTGAGGCCTATAGTTTTATAAATAATGGGTTATAACAAGGATAAAATAGATTTAAAAAAAAAAGAGCTTTCCCATTATATACAATTATTTTGCAGGAAAGGTCAAAAAGGTCCATGTGACCAATCTTCAAACAGTCAACGACTTGCAGAACTTCAGGTAATACTGTCGTAAATTGCTTCGGCCGTTATCATGGCCGACCCAATTTTCAAGATATTTACTACTAAAAACAGTGCGCCCTACACATTATTCTTCTTCTTCTTCTTTTCTTTTCCTTTTTCTTTTCTTTTTTTTTTAACAGTGCGCCCTACACATTCTTCTTCTTCTTCTTCTTCTTCTTCTTCTTCTTTTCTTTTCCTCTTTTTTTTTTTTTTTTGTGAATTACACATCCTAAAGATAAAGACGATGATATGGGCCATTTATTTATTCATCTATTTATTATAAGAAAACTTTTATCAGTTTATAATGGTATAACATCTCTATTGATATGGCGTTTTTTTTTTATTGTATCATTAAATTGCTCCGTTTATTTATTCATGTATTTATTACAAGGAAACATGTGTCAGTTTATAATGCTAGAACATCTCTGTTGGTATGGTGTTTTTTTATTGTATCATTAAATTGCCTCAAAATTGTACAAGGATAAGGAAAAATGCAAATATAGTGAAACTTCATAAAAGGAAATCTTAATATTAATAATTTGGATAAATTATCCTTGCATACCTTATCAAACAACTTTATTGCAACACATACTAATGGATGAAAAAAAAAAAAAAAAGGAAAAAAGATAAGAAGAAATTCCCAACTTATAATTCCTAAACAATCTAGTGTCATAAATTTTGGTACTAGGCCATATGCATCAACATGAATTAATGCCGAACCAACCCTTTTCCAATGGATCCTTGTAACGGCTAATTGTTAGATAAGAGGGAAAAGTGAAAACAAAGAGATAAATAAGCACATGAAATAGTGGGAAGGTTTTGAGATCCATAGTTATTTAGTGAGAGAAAGAAGGACGGAATTGAAACTAAGGGCGAGATTTCAAATCCTTTAAGGGAATCCCAATTATTTCAATCTATAAAATATGCAGAAATTAGGGATAGAAAAATCCAAACTAAACACACAGAAAAATATTATATTTTCTCTCCACATTCCTCACCTAGATAATGCATATTTTTTCCCTTATATATTTCTGTCCTACCAAACACAGTCTAAAAATGTATTAACAGTGTTATCTTTTTTTTTTTTTAATAAAAAAAAGCCAAGAAAAATGAGAGGAAAAAAAATACCACAAAGCATGCGGCAAGGAAAATCAGAATGGGATCCAACGAAGAGAAATAGATCAGGGATGGGCCAAAATGCCATTATCAACAACACTAGTCCTACAACAAGTTTGTCAAAGATGGAATAAATTCCAAAGAAAGGATCCATGAATAAGAGCAGAGTTTGTTTATCACTATAGAGGCCACACGCACATACCCGTCATGCATGCGTTTGCCACGTGAACATCCCAATCACCATCTATATATACACATATTTATTTATATATCACCACCTTCTTCATTAATTTTCATACAAAGTTAATCACACTACTACTCTCTAATTCCGCTACAATGGCTGCAGTGAGTTTGAGCTTCATCATCGGCATTATTGGTCAGTTTCTACTTTTCATTACCTTTGATTCTCAGGATATCTCTATCCATGCATATGTACATACATACATGCATACATACATATATATATATATATATATATGTATGTATGTATTTATCTTCTTCAATTTGAGATTTTGGGTTCCCTTTAAGATAACATTCATATGAGTTTACTGCTAATTTGTTTTGCAGGCAATATAATTTCTATACTGGTTTTCACTTCTCCCATGTAAGCAAACCATCTAGATTCTGCACAAATTATTTACTTCTTCTTTGTTATTAAAAAAAAGAATTGAGTAATTATAATTTTGTTTCTGTTTGATTTTAGTTTATTATTATTTTCTTGCAAGGCTTTCATACCCATTTTTTAGCCCATTTCAAGTAGATAAAATTGTGCTCTTGATAGTACTTAACCAGCACCATTAATGTGCTTGCACTAAAAAAAAGAAATATAATTAGAATTTTGTATTCTTTTTGGGGGGTTACAACTTAGTTGCACTTAAAAGAGCGTCTAAAAATTCAGTTACAATTTGAAGTGTTTACTTTTGTTGATACTTTCCTTGTATAAAGAAGAAAATAAAAAGAAAATAAATATCCTAATTAATCTCCAACTATGAATTCCTTGTGTTAATCTCACGTAAATGAGTGGATTGGAAAATTAATTGGAAATGGAAAAATAGAGATATTTCTTTTTTCACTTCACAATTTCCATATAAAGTGACTATGTTTTGTTGGTAGAAAAACTTTTTGGGGTGTGGTGAAGAAGAAATCAACAGAGAACTACCCAGGGCTTCCTTACATAACTACACTTTTGAGCACAAGTTTGTGGATATTCTATGGACTTCTCAAACCAAACGGTTTACTAATCGTGACCGTTAATGGCGCTGGCGCCTTCTTGCAACTCGTCTACGTCACTCTTTTTCTCATCTATGCCCCTAGGGACAAGAAGGTAAATTAACAATCTCTCTTAATCTACAAGTTAATCACAACTGTTTTCCATGTTTGCTAAATCTAACCTTTTAGTGAGGAGGTTAAAACCAGTTAAGAACCCATTTGGTCCCACTTTAGCGCAAATGTAAAAGCAAAACTCCGAGTTCTTTTTTCTAGTTTTTATGGTGGGATATCTTATCGGTGATGCATACTTGTAAACTTTAAATCTAATTAAAATTATATTAAATAGAAAAGTATATAAAATTGACAGAATATGATATATAACACTGCGAAACAAAATCTTATTAGTAGTGTTTCTTTTCTTTTCTTTTCTTTTCTTTTTTATAACTTATTGTAAATTTCTCATTTTTTATTTATCATTTTGTCTATATTGGGAATGGGATATTTATATGGCTTGCCGACCGAACATTGTTGCAGGTAAAGACAGCCAAGTTAATTGCTACGCTTAATGTTGGTTTTGTTGGGTCAATAATTGCGTTGACTCTGCTTGCCATCCGTGAAGAAATAAAGCTTACTTTTGTTGGAATTTTATGTGCTGCTTTAACAATAGGAATGTATGCGTCACCCTTGTCTGTCATGGTAAGTTCACCAAATTTAAGCACCAAAATTTTAAAAGTACACTTCTGTCTTGTATTAACGGGGTATTTTTCTAGGGTAGTTTAGAGCTGTAAATATGGGCCGAGCCAAAAAAAAGCTGTCATTAGGGGAGAGCAAAATAACCGTTTGACTGCAAAAACTACCCAAAGCACACCATACATTTCTTTTTGTGATTTGGTTTGGTGTCTAATTAGTGTTTAACCACAACATGTAGTTTGGTTTGCAGTTTGAAATTTTCAAACCCACAATTAACCAAACCGCATTGCATATTCTCATTAATGCAAATTTTTAACACATGTCTTCTATCATTTTGCTATGTTAACTTTTCATGATTATTTAGAACAGTCTTGAATATTTTTGCCTATGTAATGTTAAACCAACACATATAAATCTTATCAAAAAAATAAAAATAATGCACTTACATATAGAAAATAAGTAAATGCTTTTTTATAATGTTTTATTGTTATGTGTTGAATATTTTATTTTATGTATAGATATTAAAAATATACTAATTGCACAAATGTGTTAATTTTTTTTTTTTTTTTTGGTCTAGCTTGTTAAGGCATAAGACAAATTGCATGGCCTACACCACACCACGCCATATAGTGGTATGGTTTGACATGAGTGTGTATTTAATTTTTTGAACCATGGTTAAAAAATTTCTTTAGCGGCACTTATGCTTTGGTGAAAATTTTTTAGCAATAGCCGCTCAATCCACACCGTGCTCACTCCTAGCTGATGTGTAGCCAACCTTTTGGCCTCAGAGCTCGACTTGGACTGCACAAAGATCCGGGAGAGACCAAACTTGATTGGATTAGGTTCTTGATTCACGGGCCAGACCGTATAGTTTATTATTATTATTATTATTATTATTATTTTATATTAAATTACGAGCCGGTTCATGGCTCGCTTTTTTTTCTTTTTTCTTTTTTTTTTTTCTGTCGTTGGTGCCTGGCTCGATCCACATGAAGACCCAAGATGGTCTCGGCCTAGATATTTGGGCCAGACTGGATCTAGGTGTTTAGCTTGTAGTTTGACTAATGTAACAATTCTTTTTTTTTTTTTTTTTTTGTTTTCAAATGTGTTATATACGAGCTAGATGGGCTCTGTTTTCTCTTTGTTGGCTTGAACCTACCCGTATTACCCTCCGAGTCTGCATTGGTTGGGTCGGCTTGTTTTTCAGCTCTAAGATCAGGATGTAAGATAAATGCGAGCACCACCTCAGAGTCTAATTTTATTTCATATTTTGACAAATCTTGTGGTTTTTTTTTAATGTCAAATCATATTAAAATCATATCCAAATTGAAAAGAAAAAAAAATGTAAATTTAACCATATATTAATTTATATGATAGTTTAGGATGCTTGATAAAGTAGTTTAAAACATTAGTGTGATTTTGAAAACTGTAGCATATGAGAGCTTTACACTATGTCTTTTTATTGTAACATATGAAAGCTTTACACTATTCACTGTTTAAATTATTAGTTTATACTATTCTTTCAAACACCCTATAAAATTACCTTTTCTAGAGTATTTGTTTTTACCCAAGCACAGATTTTCTTATAATTAGTATTGCATGGCTAAAAGTGAGGGGAAAAAACTAATTGTTTGGTTAATTTGTTCACAAACGGGATTAGTTTGTTGGTTCTATTTTTTTTTGACAGGGAATGGTGATTAAGACGAAGAGTGTAGAGTACATGCCATTTTTACTTTCATTTTTCCTCTTTCTAAATGGTGGAATTTGGTCCATATATGCTGGGCTGGTCAAAGACTTCTACGTCGGTGTAAGTTTTCCCTCTTTGTATTTGTTGTTATTAAGCAATTGATTGAGCTAAAAATTACATGTACAAAGACATTTTCTCTCGCACATCACAAAACACAAGAGCCAGAGCCTTTGTTAGAGTTTATGCTGTGAAATTGCAGGTACCAAATGCAATAGGATTTCTTTTCGGCTCTGCCCAGATAATAATCTACGCAATTTACAAGAACAAGTCCAAGAAATCCACCGAGAAAATGACTGAAGAAGAAGGCTCCGTTACTTTGGTCAAAGGGGCGGTAGAAATGAAAGCAAAACGTGGTGATGATTATGAAAAAGATGATTCCAAAAATGTGAGCCTCCGCAAGGAAAGAAGCCTTCCACAACCAACTGTGGATCGGCTACACACCATTCCAACAAAGCTAATGAGGACAACGTCTTTAAATTCTCATGAATTGGGCTCGGTTTGGGACTTTGGAGATGACCTTGAAAGTGGTGAGAAGAATCACCCTTGATGTTGGAGGAGAAATTTGGTGGCCTTGAGACTAGAATTTGATTAGTTTGAAGGAAAAATAAAAAATATATAAAAGGGCAGAATATTTTAGCCCGGATATGACTAATTCCTACATACTATTGGGGACTTTGGTACGTAACTAAGTTTTGGTTGTGTTGCGGGATGGCCATCTTTAGGGGTATAAAAGACCTTCTCTCAAAATGAAAGTAGAGGAAATGGAGAAAAGACAAGGCGTTTTAGTATGTGGCATTGCATTTTTTTCTAATTTAGCGATTTCATCTTTAAGTTATTTTTCTTTGCAATTTAGTTATTAAATTAATAAAATGGTAGCATTTACTCCAACTGATAATTGAAGTTCAAGTTGGGGAAAAAGTAATTATAACTTTTTAGTACTTGTCTTCAAAACTGGTGATTAGCTATATATGCTTTATTTACTTTTTTTAAAAAAATAATATTATGTATTTGGAGCTTTGATAAAATAATTTTTGTAAATTTTAAAACTTAAAAATCTTAATTAAAACAGATATTTTTCATTTAATATTTTTTATATCATAAGCTTCTAATTTTTTCATAAAAAAAGTAGTTGTAATTTATAAAAATGTTTATAAGTTAAAATGACTATCTACAAGTCAATTTAATCCAAAATCTAGACTGAGAGCAAATATGTGTTTTCAGGTATAACCCAATTGTTCCTCGTATAATGTCTTTTATGATTCCACATCCCATCTTATGATTCCACATCCCATCTATGGATGCTCTTTAAACTTTTCGTAATCACTTTACGGATTGAAACTTATCCGTTTGTGATTTTGCATTTGCCTTAAAGGCTCGTGTAATGTTTGTGAATTCCATTAATGTTCTTTTGTTATAATAATAATAATAATTATTATTATTATTATTATTTTCACATAATTATTTACACTTGTAAATAATTTACTATGCACGAATAAGATACATGAATTCTTGAATTTCTACTAATTCTTATAACGTATAACATTCTTACCTTACTTTATGATCTCATTAAATTTTGAGATCGATTTTATTTTTATAAATTTTGTGCTCGTCATTTCTGAATTATAGTGTTGAGCTGATGATCACTATAGATCTAGGTTTTTCTTACTAAACTGATATCATATAGAAATTTTCACATAATTATTGCAAGTCAGAAATTTCACTTTTCGTCACGTAATCTCAATCTAAATATTTTAATTGAGATTCTTGCATATATTACTACTGTGGCTCATATATGAAATTAATGAATTATAAACTTTTAGTTTATCATACTAAATAATCATTTTTAATTATTTAAGTGCACTATTATAACATTACATTTGTCACATGTTTCATAAATAAAGCACATAGATTTGTGTATTCATAACATTATTTATTTTTAAAGTCATATAGCTATTAAGACTTTAAATTTGCATGTTAATGAATTCTAAACTTGTATTTTCTCAAGTACTGTACAGAATAATTATGAAAAAATCCTTAATTAATTATACTTGTTGATTTTTAGATTTTTCTGGTCATTACAGCTTATTTATTTAAGGCTTTGTTTGAAAAATAAGTTAGAATGTTAACTCTCATATGTTACAATAGTTTTTTAGTGTGTAAGGTTTTTACATACTAAGATATTTAAGTTTTAATTTACTTTTCAAGTTAAATGTTGAAGGTTTTGTTTGTAAAACCTTAAGAGGTTTTCCTTTTCATGGGGTGATTCCAGAAAGCTGACTCGTTATCTTTGCGAGCATTGTTATTGAACTTAATAACGCTCATTCGCCATTGTAATTTCACTCTTCAAGTTTTCTTTTTGATTTTTTTTTACTCTTTGTTTTATTTTTCCCTCTTATGTTTATTGTTAAATTACTTAAACTCTTCCCTTTTCGTTGCCGAATAGCAACGGAGATTTGACGAAGTATATCTATACATGTATATATATGGGAGGAAGTTACAACTTGACAAAATTGGATCCTCAATTTTTTGTGGATTGCTTGACGTGGACTGTTTTTTATCTTTGTTATTATTCTATTTTTACTCTCTCAGATATTCTCATAACTCAAATTTTGAAACTTCTCCCGAATAAAATAAAAATCGAAAATTAAATTTATTTGATAACTAACTGCCTCCTTATGCGGATTTGATATCGTCGAAAAGAAAAGTGTCTCTATGCGTACCGTATAGATACGCCAATGATGAATCTAGTCATGTTTTATGCGTGTTCTGTATATCAGCGAAAGGTTCCTCAGTAGCTTCATCTCGAGCCTCGACCAATTTCTAAACCACCGGGTTTGTTCTCTTGCTGAAATACGCTATTTGTTGAGACAATTTTTCAATCCTCAAATTTACTTCCTTTTTTCTTTGGTCATTAATTGTGATTCTCAATTTACTTGCAGATCTGTTTACAGTAGGTTTAGGAAAGCTCATTTTCGTAGATGTATATGTGGGCATTGTTTTTTTGTCTTAAAGATTTTGCCATATTTATTCACTTCCTTTTGTTTTGATCTTGTTTAATATGCGAGTTTGAGATAACATTTTGTTTGATGTTAATGATTTAAAGCATCTTTGGCTTAATCTCAATTCCGGCGGAGTTTTAGTTTATGTCCTCAGAGAAGTTACACTAGATTTACTTCTTTTCATTAGAAACCCGAGATGGTTAGATTTTGCGATTTGCCAGAAGAAGTGTTGGAAGAAATCATGTCATGGCTGCCTCCCGAGTCTTTAAAGCAATTCAAGCTTGTTTGCAAGTCCTGGCATGCTAACATCAATGCGCTCATCAACGACGTGGAATTCGTAGCCAAGCACCTTCGCAATATGAAGCATAGTCTGTTGTCCTCTCCCCGATTGCATTTTGGGAACCTCTTCACCAGAGAGGGCAGTTTGAGAGAAACTTATTTGCTCACTATGGCCAATTGTGATTTTGACTTTAGTGACTACATTCCTTGTCTTGATGACGACTTTAGGTTCGTCACTCTTGCTCTGCCCCGCGATTGTTTCAAACTGGTGTCTCATTGTAATGGCATCATCTGTTTCTCAATGAATGTTGGGCATGTTTTTCTATTGAATCCAGCACTTGGAGAGTTAAAGGCTGTCCATAGGTCAAGATTCTGTGTTGGCTTTTTGGTTATAGGAGTGGGGTTTGGCTATGATTCTAGAGCCAATGACTATAAAGTTGTCACCATCAACTTCATGTATGAATATTACTCTCGGACCAGTGCTTACAAAGCTGAGGTATACAGCCTGAAATCTGATTCTTGGAAAGAGATTGAGTTGGACACGGAGATTATCGGCTTCCCTATTGATGAACACCAATCCGTGTATTGCAATGGAGTTTGCTATTGGCATTACTGGGAGCGGGCTCACGTGATCATTTCATTTGATGCTAGTGAAGAGATATTTCGTAGGGTGCCTTTTCCAGGTGATGAGGTGATGGGATTCAGAGAGTGGCATCCAAAGGGGGATCGACTCGACGGCAAACAGTTATGGAAGATGGCAGTTTGGAATGAATCCCTCGCTTTATTTCACTATCCTGAATTGGATCCATATTTCATTGATGTGTGGGTCATGGATGCATGCTTTGGTGGTGTTGAAGGCTCTTGTTCTTGGGCAAAACATCTAAGTATCGGACCGGTTGTAAACATCAACCAACCAATAGCGTTTTGGGATAATAAGAAGCTCCTCATGGAAACAAAAGGCGGTGGACTAATTTCCTACAACATTCGTACGCACGAACTCGATTTACTCGAAAATCATTCCCTCCGTATGCTCTTCTCTAGCAGTCATCTTGTTATTCATGCCAAGAGTTTGGTTTCAGTATTCAAAAAAAGAGAGAGAGATTAATTATCCTAGTTCTGGTTCTTCTTGTTCATAATCAAAACAATCACACGAGTACTAATTCTATGGAGTGCCAATTGTTAAATTCCAGTCTTTTGTAGGATTCCGTTTCCATAGTAGTATTTTAGTCACAGATCCAAGCTGCTGCTTCTTTTTCTTCTTCTTCTTATTATTATTATTATTATTGGAGTACGTTTATGGAATTCACATGGATAGTCCTCAACTATCAACATGGGAAAGAACTTACAGTGGAAAACTTGTTTCAGGATCGTGATAAATTAACAAGATCAAGAGTCAAGACTACAAAAATACAGCAATTTGTTAGCATAACATACATAGATTTTCATGTCAGGTGCACAAGTTATGATGGTATAGCGAGACAATAATGACATCATTTTTCCTTCTTGTGCTTGTACTTCGCTTGTTAGCTTTACTACTTCCTCTTCGGCAGTCGCTCTGTTCCTTTTTTTTGGTCCGTCTCCAAATGTCTGTAAGAGATTTGTGCATTTGGCAAAGACTATTTTATCCTAAGTAGTTATTTAATACTGGCCTTTAACTGGGTGATGGGAGTTTGGAGAAGGCATGTAAAAGAGGTAATTCTTACTTTTTTGTGAAGAATTTTTTTTTTGGTGTTTTTTGTGAAGAATTTAAGGACACACATATATATATCAAGTACTAGCAATTAATCCATCTATCAAATATTTTCTAAGCTATAAATAAATGGTAAAACTAAAACACTAGAATGTTCCAACGCTCCACCTCAAGCTAGAGCGACGACACTTTATGTTCCCACATTGCTATGGTTGAAATGTTTGACTATGTAGTCCTTTGGTGAAAACAAATGCAATCAATTGGTATCAATATTTGACTTAAGAACCTTATAAGTAGGGAAGTTTTGGGTTTAAGTGTTGGGAATATGAAAAAAAATCCCTAAAGACCACTAGGTGCCCAGAAGAGGCAATCCGTATGAGTAACAAGTAGACCTCCCTGCGTATGAAGTTAAGTCAAGTGGTGATGTCAATTGACCAGTTGCCAGTTACATATGCAAGTTGCCTGTTACAAATCAACCCTAACTCAGTCTTCTCCTTGGTGTGTCTATGAATCTCAAAAAGCTTAGTTCTATCTTTACCTAAAGTAGCTCGCATTTTCGTTGAGTCATGCTCGGAATTTTGCTTCAGAACTCTAGCGCGCCACAACAAATTGCTTCTTACTTCTCCAAGCGGCGAAATTTACCCAAAAAAGTACACGATCTACTTTGGTGGATTGCTTGACGTGGATTGGTGAGGCTTTTGCTGATTTTGCACACTGTTACTTTCACTCTCCAAGTTTCTTATTAACACTTAATATCTATATCTATATATATATATATATATACATACTTGTTGAAAAATTTTGAGGGTGCTATTTACTCACATACTCGTAATCTTTTCTTAAACAAGAAGGATAAGACGACGTGAGAAAAAGAAAAAAGAGGTGGTCTTATTGTCATCTAACTTCATGGGTTTGGGCCAAAACAGTGGAGTTAGAATGTGGCCCATGGTCCAAATAAATGCTTCGGAACAAAACAGAAGAGGAAAAAAGGGCAAAAAAAAAAGGGGATATTATAATTTTGCTATCCGGTATTTTAAAGATCACATTGATATTTTGTTATTTAAAAAATATCAAAAAAATGCTCTCTAGTTCTTAAAAATATTATTTTAATACCTTAAGTTCATGTTTTTAGCATAAAATTTCCTTTGTACCCTTTTATAAATGAATCCTAAATTGATTGTATAAAACTATAATAAAAAATCAAAACAAAAAAATTAAACAAAACTTGTCAAAAATCCATATATGTGGACTTTTTTTATTTTTTCAGCATTATTTGCATTTATTTTCTTTTATAGTTTTCACAAAATAATTTAGGGTTCATAAATAAAAGTTGAAAAATTTCATGTCATAAAACACAGACTTAAGATGCCAAAATGATATTTTTAAAAACTACAGGATACTATTATGACATTTTCTAAACAACATAGTACCATTTAGACATTCTTTTAAAATACAGGGTATAAAAATGATAAAAATCCAAAGGGATGATGAGGCAAATAGGCCAAACAAAATGAGGAATAAAATTAGTGGACCAAAGTTTTAAAAACTTTAGTAAAGCATACTCTGATGAAAACTTAAATTTTCATCCACCAATAACTCAAAAATATCTCTTGTAATAACAAGAAAATCTTACAATTGAATAATGTAATTTACATATTTAAGGATTTTCCTAGAAAATATCATGTGTGATTTTTACAACTGAAAGATTTATGGAATGAATATAAATATTTCAAAATTCTAAAAAAAAATTCTTATGTTAAATTTATTAACGTTTGTAATCGAATAATTCGATTGATAATTTCCACCGTGATTTAAAGTAGAAGAAATTTCAATCCATAGATAACTTAAGGATTTGAATTATAAGAATTTTCAAGTACAAAATAGTATTAGTAACGTATCAAGAAACACTCTAACATAAAATAAATCCTTAATTGACTATTAGTTAACATTGAGGTTACGTGAGTAGCATTTTAGGTGAAAAATGCTATCCGAGTTTGAGAATTTAATACTGTCAAGAATGTGTCAATACCAAGCTAGAGTATAGAAAATGCTCCTTTGAGATATAACGGACATGGAGTGCTCATTTAAGGCACAACGGAACTTATTATAATCTTTTTTTTCCTTTCCTTTACTAACAACCCGGGATGTGTGTGAAAGTATTTGAATGATAATTACAAATTGTGAGTTATCGATTGGTTTGACATACTATGAACCTGATGAATTTTTCTTATATTGATATAAGATTTTGTTTTAAAATAACTTTATAAGGATTTTATAGATAATATACTAATAGAAAGAAAAACCAAGAGGCAAATAATGGATTTCCTACTATACACTGTGCACTTACCCCTATATTTCTTTTCAGGATAGTCGATTGATACTTGATGTCTAAGAATGTCGTCGATACTCCTCACTACTTGATTGGTATACTCTCCCTACAATTTTATTGGTGCATAGAAGATATATGAAATGGACACTCTTAGTAAAAGATTGATTATTTGTAAACTCTGTTTTATTTGTTATTTGAATTTATTTTTATTTATTTTGACTAAAGCTGTGCAGTTGTATTTTTACTTATTTTATAAGCATTAATTTAAAATTTGTATATTTTCATGTTAAACTTTCTATTTGTATTTTTTCTTTTTATTTAATATAAAGATTCCAAACCAAACTTGATTTACTTTTATAATTTTATGGGCTCAACTACAGTTTCTAAATTTTTGAATTTTTAGATCTTCAAAAAGTATGTCTTTCAATTTAGTCACTACTCCCGCTTTTGAGCCGTGACAAATAGGGTATCATAGCATGGTTTTAAGATTCACAGAATTTACCCTATTGGGTTTTACTTAGTTTGAATCAACTACTAAGAAGCTGTATCACTAAGAATGTGAACTCCATGCACCAATCTACCAAGCGAACAAATTTGAAGTTTGTTGTCTTGATTCTCAAGTCTCTATTGAAGTTTCTCTCGTGTTTTAATTGTCAGAATTCAAATTTTGTTTAGCCTATTTCCTTTGTATTCAGATACCAACACAATTGTCACTTTTAAGTCACTTAGTTGAATATGTGTGAAATGTTCTTGAAAATTATGCTTCCAATATCTATCTTTTAAATCTTTAATGACGATTACATTTTCATTGCACGTGGGGAGTAATCCAGATAGATTAGATTTTGTTTGGGTTAAATGATATAATTTTAGAATTATGGTTATGGTACTAGAAAATTAGTAGGTATGTGAATAATATTATATGACATGAGTGTTAATGAAAATCCTAGTGCCATCTAGATCTTGATTATCAGCTTCTGTTATCGTCCCTTGGTATAACTAAAAAAAGATCTTAGTTTGATTTGGAATGAATAGATACATATGGCATGTTGTCTTTGGTGATTTGATAGAACTGGCATGTCACTTATGTTCCAGTTTTGCTTGGTTTTAGTAGGTCTGTATGATGTTGTTGTGTGCAAATAAATACGTGTTTGGAGTTTCCTTAATGGGTTTTCTAGTTTATGAGTTTATAAGTTTTGGAAGATTTGGATTGGTTTGGATCTTGGAAAAAAAAGAAGAAGAAGAGAATTTACATGGTCATAATCATAGGTTGATGATAAATTAAGGGGTTGATGGGATGATATCATCTTATACTACTTAGGGTTTTGGTTTCTTAATTATAGGACATGCATATGGAAATAAATAGAGGTGGAATATTATATCTTATAAAGAGAAGAATTAAAATCATTCTTTAGGTGCATTGCAATCTTTCATCTATAATGATTTTAGGTAGATGACTGATTATACTTTTGTGATATTTTGGTGCTTAGGGGTATATATATATATATATATATATATATATATATATATGAACACATATTTAAGATGTTCGTGATGGTTATTAAATTGAGAGATAAGTATTAAAGACTAATTAAAAAATCTTAGTTATCAACCAAAAGATCGATGTGTAGGATTTGTTTTAGTTTAAGCTTCCATATAAGGTAAAATTTGGGGATATTTTTAAATTCAGGCCTTGGAGTACCAATAGGAAGCGGTAGCGGTTTTGGTTTGAAAGATTGCGATTGGAATTTGTTTTGATCTTTTTAGATTGTTTTTCTACTATAGGTTATAGAGTTAATAGCAATTATAGTGCTCACTTTCTTATATTGGGTTGTAAGGTTTCCTGGGTTAAGTTATATGGATTTGACTGCTTATGATAATTTTTAACTTTATAAGTGTTGATGCTATTAATTTAGGACATATCAATCTTTAGGTTGGTGACTTATAAATTGTGAGGTCAAGACTCATTATTTTAGTTTTATCTCAACTTTAAGGTGATTAGAGAATGATTGAGATATTGTTATGTTAGGAATAATTATCCCCAACTATCGAAGAGTTTTAGATGATTTGATGCTTGTTGAAATTCTCGGAAAGAGAGCTAACAAGTGTAGTTTAGTTAATTTTTCTAGTATGTACTTAGTTCTAGGCCTTAGATCTTTTCAATGCGATGATATTTCATGTAACATGCAATATGTTTTTAAAAGATTTGATAATTCTCTTCTTGTTGGTTGGGTGACAGTACTAGTCTCTTAAATTATGTAGAAAATATTGTTTTAGGCATTTGATTGTGTAGTGTTTAGGGCTTTTAGTATGTCACTATAGTGACATATTAGGGGTGAACCTTTCCTTAGTGTCATGGATTTAAGTAATGTATATTAGGGGTTGTAGAATGCATTGCAAAGTAATTTCTTGTCAATTTTTGAGAGATTTCTATTAGAATATAGTATTTACAGTTCTTGAGATAAATTGCATAGATTGGACCCACTTTCGGTTGATGTCTACTATATTGTATAAATAATAAAGACTCTTATGGTTTGATAGAGCCTGAAGTTGAATTTGAGGATTTCTAGTCATGATCTGAAGGTGGACTCATTTGTTTTTCCTTGATCCATCGGTAATTTGCACATGAATTTAGGTTCCCTTTTGTCAGAATATTTATTCAATTTATATACGAGTCTTGATTTAGAATAGTAAAAATATTTTGGTATCCATTTGGGAATCGATGTATCAATTGCTACTTGACTAATCTGTATTGGTCTTGTTGTTAAACTTTAGTTTTGCTTATTGATGTAATTCATGTGAGATGAGACATGCCTTGGAGTGTTTAATAACTCCATACCACTAAATTGTGTGATACTTATTGGTCCTTTAATTAATATGATTAATTTGAGGCGGTTTTCTAATTAATTGATATTTAAATAATGCCACTCTTAGGATGATAAAATTGTACACCAATGAAGACATGAAGGCTAGTGCCTTAGTTTTCATTTAGGGTTAAGAGTTGCAATGTTAGGAGACACATAAAATAAATTTTGTTAGATGATTTTGTTTGCATGTTAGTTGAATTTGTTTATTTAATATGGTATTTAGAGCATTAGGATATGAGACTTATCAATGTATCCTGGTAGGACCTTGGTAATTGGTTTTGATTGGATCTTTTAGGGAGTTAATGTCATGAAGGAATGTTACTATTTCTCCTAATTGGACAAGGAGAAACTTTATTGGTTTAGGAATTAAAATTTACAAATTTTAGTATGTGCAAACTTTTATCTATAGGAGCAATTTTTTATATTAATTTTTATTTAGGTAAGTTATGTTGTCTTGGGAGATTAAAAATTAATTCATGTGTTCTAAGAGTTATGCTGCTATTGATTGCGCTTTAATGTTTATTTAATTTTCTTAAAAGCTTCGAATTTAAAGGAATCTAATGACTTGAAGGTAGTACAGATTGTCTAGGTTTTAGAATTTGTATGTTTGAGAATTGTTAGCTAACATCAGTGATGTCTACTCATGAAAGGCTATGTGAATGAGACATAATATGTTCTCTTTGGTGGTTATGTGTACTCAACATGGTGAAACAAGATTTGCAAAAGAAATTGATAATTATTAAGAGCATTGCTTATTTATTGTTGTTCCTTTATATTTATTGATTGAGGGTTATCTTAGTATGCGAAAGATTTAAATTTTTAATTGTATAGGGATTCTTCATGGTCTGTCCCTTTCTTAATATTAAATATATGTGTAGTGATACTAAAATTTTCAATTAGTCTTCTGATCTTATAGTAGGCCATCTTATTTAGGTTTCCTTGTAGCTAGAGTCCAATTGCATGCAAATACCTTGATTAATTTTCAAACCAAATTTGAACTTTGTAAATTTTGAGGTCAAAATGTTTTTAAGGTAGGTAGATTGTAAAACCTATGGTTTTATTTGAAAAAGAATTCAAAATTTTGGGCCATTTTGAAATTTTTAATAACCTTAGGGTAGAAAATCTATTCTAGAAGGTTCTTTAAAAAATAGATCTGATTAAAGATCAGATCCCTTAACCCCCCCTCCCCCCCCCCCCTTTTTTTTTGTTTTCTTCTTTTTACTCCTTCTTTTCTTTTCTTTCCTCTCTCGTCCAAATGGAGAACCTGCTTGCCACCACCCTTTCTCATTGGCCCATCTCTAGCCATCGCCCACCTATATGTGCTGACCCATCACGAGCGTCATCCCCCAAAACCTCCCACTCTAAAGTGTGGCCTGCCCACTTGCCACCGTCAACCCAAAGCAGAGCAAGCCTGCTGCCCCTTTTGAAGCTTTTAAGGATGATTCTGGTGCCATCCGACCTCCTTTTCGCCTATAAGTTACACCACCTGATTCCTTTCATCGAGGGAGAATAAAACCCACTCCATCACGAGTCCGATTGCTGCCGAGGAACTCCTACCACTCACCGCCCCTTTGCCAGTTTTGCACCTCCTTTTCCGGCAAGCCGAGCCTCGTTTTGGAAAACCAGCCCTGGAACGGTGATCCTTGCATCGAGAGCTTCGATTTGGTATCAGTCTCTGCCACCGCTTGGTTGGTCAACAGTGGTCAACGTCGGTCAGGGCAAGGGTGGTCAACTGTTTAACATGACCACCAAATCAAAAAGGAGTCATTCCAGCTTGTGACATTTTGGAAGAGTTTACGGTATCGGATTTATGAATTGGAATTCTAAAGGCTAAGTTCAGTGATTTAAAGTTTCAAAGGACGACGTCATTTCAAATCTTGTTGCCTCTAAATGTCGTCGCCTAAGTCAGTAGGAACTCTAGTACTCATCTTTTGTGATATTTTATTTTATTAGTCAATAAATTTAGAATTTGAAATTAAATTACATGGGTTTTAATATATTGTTTATTAAACTATATGTCATTATTGTTGTTGTTTTCGTTTCTTCTGTTGTTGTTGTTGGTATTACTATTGATGTTTTGTTGCTATTATTATTATTAGTATCATCATCATCATCATCATCATCGTTATTATTGTTATCCAAAATTTATTATTGAGTTGCTTTATGAACATTTTGTTCTTGAGTTGGTTTTTATACACATATTGGATATTTATATGTTTATTTTTGATTTAGAATTATGATCAATTACATGATGTATGAGTTTGGCCTTGAAAAATTTATGGTTGGAATGAAATGCTTATTTGACTCATTAAAATTGCTCTGGGTGGTGCGTCTTGAAGTTATGGCTCACCACAATGTATTTGAAGCTTGTTTTCTTGCAGGTTTAAATTTTTGTTTTGAGAAAAATAAGCCGTTATGCTACTAAAATTTTGTCAAAAATTAAATAACGTAAGTAGAATGATTTAGCATGGGTTTTTAGTAGTTAGATAGTTTAAAACCATATCCAATATGTGTTGAAACCTTATGCAGTGCCATCGGACAACTCTTAAGGCCATCCAACATGTAGATTAAATTTATACCCTACAGGGTGTTCATTTGTTAGTCACGATGGATATACACATTTTTTGTACCATTGATGTTATATGGCATATCTTACATGGTGCTTCTTCGGGGCACAACGGATATAAAGTGCTCATTTGTGGCACAACGGAACTTATTATAATCTTTTTTTCTTTTCTTTTCTTCATTAACAACCCGGACGTGTGTGAAAGTATTTGAGTGGCAATTACAAATTGTGAGTTATCAATTGGTTTGATAAACCATGAACCTGACGAATTTTTCCTATATTGATATGAGACTTTGTTTTAATAACTTTATAAGGATTTTATAAATAATATACTAATAGAAAGAAAAACCGAGAAACGAGCAATGGATTTCCCACTGGGTAATATGTGCTCACCCTACCTTCTTTTTCAGGTTAGCTAATTAATGCTTGTTGTTTGGGAATGTCGTCAATGCTCCTCGCAACTCAATTGGCATACTCTCCCTATAATTTTATTGGTGCTTAGAAAATACATGAAATAGACACTTCCAGTAGATGATTGATTATTTATAAAGTCTATTTTATTTGTTATTTGAATTTATTTTTATTTATTTTGACTAAAGCTGCACAATTATATTTTTACTTATATTATAATCATTCATTTAAAAATTTGTAAATTTTCATTTTTAAACTTCCTGTTTATATTTTATCTTTTTATTTAATATTAAAGATTTCGAAGTAAACTTGATTTACTTTTATAATTTTATAGGCTCAACTACAGTTTTTAAATTTTTAATTTTTTAAATCTTCAAGAAATATTTCTTTCAATTTGGTTACTGGTTTTGGTTTGTGACTGTAATGGAGTTTATTATTGGTATTATTGGCAGCTCTCGTGTACACTCATTTCTTATGATCTTACTGACGAGACATTTGATGAGATGGCGTTGCCAAATATTGCCCAAAATGTAACTAAAAAGTGGGAGGATCTTGTAGAATGGTCGAAGAATGCGGTTTGGAACAATTTGGTCGTTTTGTTTTACCATGTTGAAGAGGGTCCAGCAGTCATTGATAATGTGGGTGATGGATTCTTATTCTGGTGGTCTTGATTGTTCTTGTGCTTGGACTAAACAACTAACCATTGGACCCCTAGGCCATCAGCGTTTTGGGATAGCGACGTACTATTCTTGGAAACTGAAGATTGTTTCAAGAATTTTGAAAACGATCTTTTTGTTTTTTATACAAGGAGTTTGGTTTCAGTACTCAGAAGAGAGGGGAAAAGTTCAACCGCGCAGACGATTCGTCCAAGGTCTGGCCCATTATCTTCATAAAACGGTAGCAGAGTACTGCATATGGAGTGCAGATTGTCTATTTTCTATCTTCAGTTTCATTACAGTTTTATGCTTGTATGTTTACAGTTTCAATTGTTTTCTTCTTTATTAGATGTTTGTCAAGTTCAGCTATCTAAGAAGTTGGATGCCCTTTTTTTTAATGGTATTTAGAAGTTCCTTCTTGCATACAATTAACATAAATGCAGACTCTTCCTTTGTGATCAAATAGTGTGTAATCCGTGTTCAACATTTCTAACTCCACAGGTGTTCCTTTTCCCACGTAATTCTATGTACTTCACTTTGTGATAGTTGATGATGGAGTTGATTCTATGATTATAAGTTTATTCTATATTAGACCGTCTAGACTGTTCATAGTTATGACCTTTTAGCTACTATATATTTTTTTTTCATGTACTGAATTTTAATTAATTCGATGTGGTTTTTCATTAGTTACTTAAAACTGCACCTAGTATGATAGCCTAAAACAAATAATGTACTAAGATAGACAACAATAATAAATCATCCCTTGCAAAACGACCTAAAGAAAATTCACAAGGAACCTTGAAGTTCTCATTGACAAGAACAAAAACATAAACATAAACTGTGACGCAAAGCTGTGGCTTTCAGTATGATTCCGTACTTGCCAAAGCATGCAGATTTTTTCAATTAAAAAAGAGAGTTAATTTTATAAATGGTCCCACAGGTTTACCCTCAATTCTAGTTTAGTCCCTAACATTTAAAAGGTCCCATTTTAGTCCCTAATCAAAACAGATTTTGTTTCAATTTCAGTCCCTCTATTAATTAGACTTCAAATATTTAACGGAAAACTTTTAAGATGTCTCACTTTAGTCCATAATTTATTACGTTGTTTCATTTTTTTTCCTTTATTATAACTAAGAGTTATTAAGAACTAAAATTTAAAAAATTTAAAGTGAAAAACTAAATATAATGATCTTGGTTTAAAAAAAATTATTAGTAAAATAAATTTTAATTTAGAAGAAAATAAGTGAAATCTTTAAGACTAGTATACAAGTATTGGATAATCATGCATTTTAAATAACAACTTATGCATCTGATTTATATACATACATATATTTAGCTCAGTAATAATAACTATTAAATATTTAACTCTATTTTTTAAATAAAAATAAACATTAGCTAGATGACAATATGATATATTGTTACATAAATCATTATTTTTGTATATAGTTTCTCGCTTTAGTTTTTTGTTTTAATTTTGATCTCTAATAATATTTTGCTAAGATCACCTCCAACCCTCACCATTTTGGTAAGAAATAGTGGAATGGCACTAGTGAAGCGCTCCCTCCCAGTGCCAATTCCTTCCCCACATTGACGTGCACGTGTAGGTAGAACAGTAGCCCGCCAATTCTGACATGCTAGTATTCATCAATGGTAGTTTTTTATTATTTTTTAAGTTTTTTAAATTTATAAAGAACTCTACAAATTAAATTATAATTTTCTATTTTGACTCTGACTTCATAATTTTGAACAAAATTAATTAGTTTTTGCTATAAAAAATAAGAAATATTTCTTTTATGTCCCATATTTTTTATATTATCCCATGGTTAATTTATAAGGTAAAAAAATAATATGTAAAAAGAAATACAAAAATGTGAATTATACAATGTAAGAACTTCAAATAGTTAGTTTCTATCACTTTGTTAAATAATAAAGCCTCGTTTCAGTATTTCGAATACCGATAAATAGTATTTTTTAAAGAAAAAGTATTCTTGCTTATTTTGATGATCTTCAATGCACATTAAAAGGTGAAAAAAAAATGCATTTGGGCATAATTGATGAAATAAGTAAATAATAGGGAATTAGTAAAAACTAGTATAAAAATAAGATAAAATGAAATGTACAGAGAATATATTTTGTGTTAAAAATGGTGTAAATGGGTTGGAGATTAGTTAATGTTTGATATGACAGTTATACTATTTTGGTGTGAAAGTAACATCATTTTGGTATTGGAGACGCTCAAACGAAGGGATCAAAAGTGAAACAAAATAATATATTCGACACTAAAAGTGAAATAAAATAATAGATTATAGACTAAAGTGAAACATCTTGAGAATATTTGGTTAAATATTTAACACCTAACTAATGAATGGATCAAAACTAAAACAAAGTAAAAGAATAAGGACCAAATTATGACTTTTTAAATATTGAGAATTAAAATAGGACTGAAGGTAAATTTCATAACTATTTGTGAAATAAATCTTAAAATGTATTATTACAAATTTTCATTTTTTTAGGCAAACATATAAAATAAATAGTTTTTTATTTGTTACGGTGATAATTGAATTTGGTAGATTTTATTTAAGTAAAACAATTAGTAGATTTAGTACAACTCATTATTAATGTGCTGTTTTTATTGCGTGTTAGAGATGCGTGTTTGTACGGAAAATACTATAGCAGACATGGATATCTCCTCAACAGTCATGCATGAAGAAAAGAACCCTTTAAAAAAACACTTATAATCGAGGATCTGTTTTTGGAGTGTAAAATCAACAAGATAAAGACAATTAATAGAAAATAAACAACCTAATCAAATGCTCGTTTATTTTATAATTATTGCTTTTGACTTTCCTTTCCATGTGCCGTGCATTTCCTATAAATAATGGTATTGATAGCTTTAGTTATTTTCCTTTGTTCCGTTCTTGTTATTAAAAAAAAATAAATAAGTAATAAAAATCTCTTTGTGATATGTCTGGTACATATTACTGGATACCCAACATTTACTCATCGCTGTCCTTAGGCTTGTCTTTTTAGAAGACAAAGAGAGTTGACTACGCTTATTACATACACAAGGCTGCACCAAATTGGATAATCCGATCATTAAATACTTCTTTCAAATTTAAAGATAAAAATAAAATAAAATAGTGACACATAAATAAATGGGAAACCCCTAGACAGAAAATCAAGCAATAATAGAGAAAAAAAAAATCTAATAAGTTGTCTGAGACAACAGTTAAAATTAAAGTTATTAATTAAAAATTATAACATGTGAATGTTTTATATTATAGTAATTTATTATATTGTTTAGAATTTTATATTGTTTATTGATTCTAATGGGTCTCCCAAACAAGCCTTAATATCAGAGGACCTTAAAAAAAAACTTTTAGATTCTAAGACAACAGGTATCTTTTGCAAAGTTCCTCTCTTCAAAAGAAAGCAAAAGCAAAAGGGTTCCTAATTGTTTATCCTAATATTACCAAGCATGGCAAGTTCACTAATCATCTTCTTTGGGATGTTAGGTAACATAAATATAAATCTTCTTTGGCAAGTTCCTAATATGATTTTCTTTAAACATAAATCTTCTATGATTTTTTTCCTCTTTTGTTTTTTTTTTTTTTTATTGATTCTAAAGATTCAAAGCCTGCATTTATAGGTAATATTATGTCAGGGCTAGTCTACATATCTCCTGCGTAAGTATTACCCTTTAAAGCTGAAGGTCATTTTTTTTTTTCATCTTCAATGCTTATGGTTTTTGCTTTCAAATGAAAACTAATTTGAAAGAACTTCCTGAACCATAATTCTGTCAGAAATGTGTTTTGGCGAATCTGTAAGCGTAGATCGACGGAGGAATTCGAGAGCATCCCTTATGTTAGCAAATTACTGAACGCTTACTTTTGGATTTACTATGGACTTGTTGAGCCTGACAGCCTTCTGGTGGCTACTGTCAATATGTTTGGTGCTGCTGTGGAGATCCTTTTTCTGACCATATTCTTACTTTTTGCACCACCAAGAATGAAGGTCAATCTTTCTTTTTCCCACTTAATCCTCTTTCTCAAGTGCGATTTTGAGTTTTTTTTAACTTAGTATCGTCAAATCATAGCTTCAGTTATAGATGTTTGTTATGAAAATCAGATTAGGACTGCCATTCTTGTTGTAGTCCTGGATGTGGTTTTCCCTGCAGCAGCAATTCTGTGCACTCATTTTCTGCTACATGGAAATACTCGAATCGATGTCGCCGGGTTATGGTGTGTGGCCTTCAGCATGGTTGCATATGCTTCACCTCTTTCAGCCATGGTATAAAAAGAACACATCAATAAAAATTCATTCATCTATATATATATATATATATATATAATCTGTGTGTGTAAAACTGCTTAATTAGTGGTTTATTCTGCATCATTTGGCGTACAGAAAACAGTGTTTCTAACAAAGAGTGTGGAATACATGCCTTTCCTTCTCTCATTTATCTTTTTCTTAAATGGAGGACTTTGGACTGCCTATGCCCTGCTGGCTAAAGACTTGTTTGTTGGAGTAAGTTCCCTACAACGTTTTTTTAAATCTTTTGTTGTGATTATGCCAGAGTTAATTAACTGTTTAATGGAAATTTATTATTATTATTATTATTATTATGATGCAGATACCAAATGGGACTGGATTTTTCCTTGGAACTCTTCAACTCGTTCTTTATGCAATATACTGGAAGCCAAAGTCATCCAGGCAAATAGTGGAGGATTTAGAGCATCAAGACAACTGTGAACCACTTATCAAGTCTTCTGACCAATTGCACCCAAATACACATACTAATACGACTCTGCTTTCCTAGAAAAATCATGTGTTGTTTTGATTTATTTTTTTTTCCTTTTTAATCGATATGGATAAGTTCTAGATGCAGTAAATTAATCAGTTGCAAAAATAACTTCCCGAAATAAGAAATTATAATTGTATTTTTTTTTTTTTTACTTTATCTTTATCTCCTCCTTCTTTTAATGTTTGACCTCTACTTGCTATGGCAAAGCCCAATAATTGGCTACTTTACACTATTTGTCATTTAGTTCTCCTTCCCAACCAAACAAGAAGGTTCATAAATCTATTACTGCTAGAATTGCTCAATTAGAAACGTCCTAACAAAAGAGTGGTACTAAAGCACGCAAATTCTAATCTTAATTTTCATACCCACTTTAAATTGTCGGCAAATGCAATTTCGTTGATGTGATAATTTTTTATTTACCGATGAATAAAATATTAAAAAATAATTATCCTCGTAAGATTAAAACCTCGTTATTAATAGAACAACAGGTCCTGAAATAATGATAACTAATTGGCTAACTCTATAAAAATGAGTTATATAGGAGTGCTCATAATACAATAACTTAGTGAAACTAAAGTTGATATTCTTGCATTATTTAAACAAAAGACACCCCTATGAGGTTCAATACCCAATTGAAAGAAGCCTCGTGAATTAGGCTTGGTAAGTGAGAGATTGGATGAAAATTATTTTCAGACCTAACAAATATAAAGCAGGACCACATGCCGATGATTCTCATATTTATTTTGGGACATTGTCAGCTGGGGTCAATCTAGCCTGGTGAAGAACCGTAAGCTTGAATGTCTGCTTACTTCTCTCCAGAAAATTAAAAAAAAAAAAAAAAGGGAAAAATTGCCACAAACGTGAAAGTTATATTACCAAAGACAAATATATGTATGTACATTTATATACTTTTTCCATTTTCCTTTTTCCCTTTTTTTCCTTTTTCTTTTTCGCCGAATACAAAGTTACATATTGTTAATATCTGGACAAAAGCATGATCTTTTGTAAGTTGTAACTAGAGACCTCAATTTGGACTGTCAAACGGGTCGGCCTACAGCCACTCACTTTGGCCCAATGCTTAGCCTGTTCGGCCCGCATCATGACCCAGTCTAGTCTTGTTGGGCTGAAGATTTGGGCTCAACTATTATACATATTTCCTTATAAAGATGCAGGTTAAATCGGCCTGCACCTAGGTCACATTTGGGCCTGTTAAAGCCTCCTTTTCTTAATTGGCCTTACCTAGCTACTTGGTTCGGGCTGATTTTCTCTTTTGACTCATATAATCTAGGTCAAGTGGCCTGAGTTGACACGTATAGTTTAAGCCTCCAAAGCAACATAAAAAACATTAATCTTTTGATCATTTAGATGATTGAAAATCAATTCAGTGCAATTAGAATCTATATCTTTGAAAAAAAGGATAAATAATTTGGTTGGTCCCCAACTTATTTAAAAAGGTGCAATTTGGTCCCAAATCTTTTTTATTTATTTATTTCGGTCTAACCATTTAAAAAAAGTACGATTTGGTCCCTAGAAGCCAACAACATCGTCTTTACCCCAAAAACAACACCCATTTCTTTCAGTAAAAAGCCAAAAAAAAAAAAAAAACCCATACCCCATGACTCACAAATCTAAAGGTTGTGAAGATCGACAATGACGAGTTTGCAAGGCCGGGATGATTTCTCTTTCTTTCGCGTGGGTCTCCTCTCCCACACTTTTGTGGTGGATTTGATGGATGGGGTGGCGTTGGCAGCGATGGTTCTTAATGTTGAAAAAATCGATTTGGTAACGTAGCAGAATTCAAAAAAAATTTATGAAACACCCATAAAACTAATTCATGATAGTATAAATAATAAATTAAATCTAATTTAACATACTTGTTGGAGAGTGGAGATAACACTTATAACTGAATAATTTTTCAAGAACGAATCTCTACCGTCAGATCTTCAATGCTATTCTCTTCCTTCAGATCGTTGCGTGTATAGGCACAATTTAGCAAAACTCCACCACAACTACGCTCCGTCCAACTACTAGAGTGTTTAAGAACTAGGATTATTAAAGATGAGTAATCCAAACTCTCCTGTCTAATTGCAATCTTAGAATAAATAAAGACTCCAGGTTTCTATTTATAGAAGTAGTAGAAAGAATCAAAAGTCTATTAGGATTATGAGATAAATTTTCTCTCTCTTATCCTTATAGGTGGCATCAACTTTAGGAAGATTATCTCCAAAATTTCAATCCATCACTGTGTAGCAACTTATGATTATTAGTATCATCTAGGATAATTCTAATTCAAATAATTTAATTTAAATTAGAATTTTGTTATCCAAAAAAATTAGCTAATTTAAATAATTGTGAATAATTATCCATTATCTATTATTCAAATTCATCTAGGATTTCAATTAATTATTCCAATACAGATTTAAATAATTAATTATCCAAAATTTCAATTACCAATAATTATTTTTAAAAATTAATTAACTAATTAATTCTTCCCAAAAATACAAAGATAGGCGCTATTCTCTAGTGGGCTTGCGACCACTATCAATCCAACCGAACCGAGGCCTATGCATCCTATTAGGCTTGACGGCCCGACTCATATATACTTCTGTCTTACTCGTGGTACTTCGAACTTGCCTTGCCCGATCTGTCATAAAGGAATTCGTGACCTAACATTGGGACTCGATGAACATATATTATCAAACTTTAATGATAACAAATAAATTAATCCCCTATTAATTATCAATTTAATTATTAATTTTAGCATTATTCTACTATAGACTTGAGGTTGTACTCTTGATAATATACCATATTACGAGACTCCTAGAATATAAGTCTTGTCCATGACCTTTTAAATTTTGTGTATCCCATAGGTTATCCATAATTGGATGAAGGACTTAGTTCCATTTTACCTGCTGATTATTTTATCTCAAAGTTTTATTATTTCACTATTAAAAAATTTATTTCTTTTATAATGCATACGAAAGTAAATGCATACGAAAGTAATATCATTAGGCTACCATATATATCCAGATGATCAAGCCTCGTTATATTTTTCAATACCCAAATAATGCCTTTGAAAGGATAATATTAACTATTTGTTAGAGAGCTATGGATTCCGTATCTGTGGATTATGCTCTCATTGAATATAGGTTGCATCTCTAACATAGCGACAATGAAGCCTTTGTTCATCAGAACTTCTGCTTTATCATATCAAAAGATACAAGCTACAAACATGGAATCATGAATCTATTTTAGGATTAATATAACACATAAATGATTACAAAGAAAATTGATTTAAGTTAAATGAAATTATTGTTAAATCAATTTAACTTTAGGTCCAGTCTAACGTGCGACCACCATCAGGTCTATCATACCAATGTGCCTACCATGGAGTCGTATCCACCCTGACAACCAAGATAAACCACCTCCCCATTTGAACATAGATCCCAGTTGTAGCCTTGTCATGTATAAAGTGCCCAACTCTATATATGGATTGTGGATTATATAATTTAGACTATTAATATCCGAATCGGATCTTTCCACATATAAACTCCATATATGTCTAATTCCTAGATTTAATTCTAATAGTCATGGATGACATGTTTAGTGATATATAATCATTAATATGATAGTAATATGAGGATCATTATTAATATATGAAATATTCGCGTTATTATTTATTTAACCAAAAATAACATAAATACAATTTGAGCATTTATTCCTTAAGGCACTAATCCTAACATTTACACCAACCAGCCAAATAACATCTTCCCTTTTTTCCCCCTAAATGTGCGAAAGGAATTCCTATAGGCCAACAACATCGTCTTTACCCAAAAAACAACAACACCCATTTCTTTTAGCAAAAAAGAAAAAAAAAACAAAGAAAAACAAAAAAAACATACCCCATAATTCACAAATCTGAACGTCGTGAGGCTCGATGATGACGATTTTGCGGTGGAGGTCGGGACGATTTCTCTTTCTTTCGTGTAGGTTCCGACTCCCACACATTCGTGGTAGATTTGATGGATGGGTTGGCGGCAGCATCGATGGTTCTCCTTCATGGCGCAAAGATCAGAGCTTGGGGTGATAGGTGGGAGATGAAGGGGAGATCAAAACTTTGAGGCATGGTGGAGATACGAGGAGATAGAGGGGAGTGGAATGGGAGATGGTGGTGATGGGCAATAATTTAAGGAAATCTAGGTTTTTGTTTCTCTCTCTCTCTCTTTTAGGAAATCTAGGTAAAGTTCTTAGGTTTTATTTTTGTTTTCTTTTTGACTAAATGTTGATGACTTTTTTTCTAGAATAAAATTTTGTTGATTTATTTGAGGGTAATTTAGTAATTTTGACTAAAAAATGATGTTAAAACCTCCCTTCCAAACTAGATATTGGGACCTTCAATCTCGCTCCCAAAAGCTATCATGGCTTCAATCTCCTTCCCCATAAGGTCGCCACTAATCTCCGCCATTGAGAACAAGAAGGAGAGAGACAGAGTAGCAACGACAAGTTAGATTGCCACTCCTATAACCACCAATGTCGTGAACTAGGTATGTGCGGCCATTCAATTTCGTCAACCAGATCAGGAGCAACCTTGATCGAAGCTACGCAATTCTTCAACATGGGCGACGCGCGACGACAATAGTGACAGAGACGGATCTCATCTGCAGGCAACATGCAAAGGGTGACAACGACAATGATAGGTTCGCTATGGGACGCCATCATAAACTGAGAGAAAGAGAGAGATGGAGTTGAGTGTGGCATAAAACTTTGTGAGAGAGAGAGAAAGGAGTCTGAGTGTAGCATAAACTTTTATAAATTTTGTTTTGGCGACTTACCGATTGTTTGGCTGAGTGGTAGGAACTGTGATTTTCACCACAGACTCAGTTACGAACAGTGTAAAACTCTCAGATGTTACAATAACAAAAAAAAAAAAAATATTGCTACAGTGTAAAGTTCTCATATGCTACAGTAAAAGTGGTTTTAACCAACGGTTCTTACCGTCCTTCCAAACACTCTTTTAAATGGGAAAGAAACATGACAGTCCACGTAATTTTCTCAAATTGATAAGATTTGGGCCAACAATGAACAACAAACCTTTCACAATCCGGTCCCAAGTCCCATTTTTTTACCAACGAAACTCAAACCCAACTCCAACCAACAACAACCAAACACACAAGACGAACAATAAAAAGCAGCAATTCCACTCCCAGATCGAACATGTTGTTCGTACTTTTCTTTATATTTTCATCACCCAAATATGTAATATTTTTGTTGTCTCTCTTTTTTTTAAGACTTCAAATCGTGACGTTGTCCTCAGTAATCCTTTATGGTGTTTTACAGCCCTATATTTCATGTAATACGTTCAATTAATTGAAAATTAACTTCCGTTATAGATACGCATATAAAAGTAAAAGGAAGAGTAAAATGCGATTATTATACTATGTATAAAAGCACGAAGAGAACATTAGTAAATATTAAACTAAATTTAGAAATAACCATATTTTAACAGTTTCAATACTATTTCACATTCTTTATTCTTTTAAGATTTTATTTTAATTTTTGTCCCCTGACGTAAATTACCAGCTCGGCCACAAGGCATTGCCACTAGCTCACTACCTATGAAAAAGGAGAAAATTATATATTATACTATTGTACTACATTTAAGAAAAAATTGTGCTGCACCGTCACTTATATTATTGTTTCCAGTATTATTGTGCAAAATGCCATAAAAAGGCCATCATGTTTGCGTTTGTTCATGAATAGTTGTCGAAATTAACTTATGAGAGGGTTATAAAACAAGTGGTGAGGCCTATCATTAGTTTTTTTTTTTTTTTTTTTGAAAAAACAAAGCATGTTCAAGCTGTCGAGTTCATAAGGCATAGCGTTCAATATAGGTTGTTGTGAAACATATTTCAAACCAAGAGTTCGAATTAAAGTCAGTTTGAAATTTAAATTTTATAAGAAAAATAGTATAGTAAAGTTGTTTTTAATGAGTATCCTAAACATTTAAATAGGCCGTTTGGAATTGTAGTTTTAACCATACATATTTAATCGTAAATAGTATAAAATTTTCATATACTACAGACAATATAAAACAAAAATTTGTTATAATGTAAAGCTCTCGTGTCCAATAATTTTCAACTCTTTTCTCAAACCTTATAAAAGTCGAGGTGCAGAGAAGCTGACGAGTTCGACGTGTTGGGCACCTCCACAAACAGACTGAAAAGGCGATATATGGTGATAAAGTGCACAAGAGGTGGTCAAAGGAGACGTAACGAGAAGATATTCTATAGGCAGCCCCAGGATAGAGCTGGAGGATCTTCTTAGGAACCCATTAATGCAAACCCAAGCGAAGCTGATCAACATGTCTCTCATACAAGGATGAAGCAGCCAGCCAGTCGAATTCGCAACACTAATAATTTAACTTACGTTTTAGGATCACTCTTCTATATTACCTAAGCAGTGAGGGAGCTAGGACTTTTTTGTTAGAGGAGGCTAATACATTATAATATATAAGATTATATATATTCAACTTTTATATGGGGTTTTGTTTAAATTTTAGTAATTTTTTGACTATATAATTTATGTATGTGTGTATTATAAATAATAAGCAGAAAAAAAAATTGGGGGTGGGGCTATATTCTCTTTGTCTTTGTCTCTGATAATACTGCACACCAAATATATTCCAAGAGAATTATTAAAACTCAATGATGAATGGAAATTCAGAATTAGAGGTGTTAATTTGAGTCGTCTGGCTCATATAGGCCTAAAGAGAATGAAGAATCAGACCAACTCGGTTAATGAAAAAGAAGGTCCAACCTAATCCGAAGTTTGCATGGGCCTAAGGTTGGGCCAACATGTATCGCAACTCAAACCTACCAGACAACGTGAACAGGTAAAATGACAACAACCTATGCGAATGACGTAAATTGAAAGACCAGCATGAAATAGGAGGATGCCAAATAACCTATCGGATTCAAGCCTCTAGCAGAATTAGGTCTTTTTGAAGAACTATTGTGGGTTTGATATGTAGCCCTTGTTTGAACTACCCATTTTGACTTGGGGACAGTTTCACTTTGTTTGATGTAGGTATGTATATGTAAACAGTGGGAAGCAATTAATGGAAGCTTTGTTTCATACTCAGATTCCAATGACGCCTCCTACTTTATTTTCTCCTTTGAATTTTGCCATCCAATTTTATGTTTTCATTTGCTAGAAGCCAAGAGAATGCCAGAAGATGATGCAAAATATTTGCATAACAAAACAAAAAGTGCATTTCAGCCATTATTTCCAAACTGGCCAAATAATTCCCCCTTAACTTTGGACATTTCTGTTAAATTTAAATTACGAAGGAGTCCCTATGAATTTAAAAAGAAAAAAAAAACAAATAAAAGAAATCCTCAACCCGGGATACAGATTGACTGAACGTGGCAAGCAAGGATTGGTCAGCTCAAAAAAGTCGTGTAAAATTATGTATAAAATGGACTTCTTGCTCTCTTTTGTCTTTGTTGGTGGCAATGTACCAGAAATTGTGAAAGCGTTGAGGGAGTTATTCAAATGACGCGGTTTATCCCTACTTCTAAAAGCCCACAAAGATCATCTTCTTCAACTTCATTCCAATCTTACGACTTTGCCCTTTTCTTTATTATATTATACTTTATAGCAACCCCGACTAATTATTCTCCTCGACCTTTTTTTTCCCCCTGCTAAAATGCGCCGGCCATGTATGGGTGTTTGCTCTTACGATTCAGTGTCGTGCTAAAATCTTACATCTCAATTCTGATCTTTACATTTCTTTAATATCCCTTGACTATGCTAAAATGTGAACTTTTCCCTTTATTTTATGAGACTATTTATCACGAGCCTAGTAGGCATAGTTTTAGGGAAAAAAAAAAATTTAGTGTCACTTATATTTATTTATCTGCTGTGCACCGAGGTAGGGATTAATTTTATATATTCTGAGTGTCAAAATTTTATACATTAATTTTTTTTATTTTAGTATATACCAGTTTTAGATTACCTTTATGAGAACAAATTAGAGAAGAGATATTTATAAGAATATAATTATTGAAAGAGTTAGAGAAAAAAATGTTTAAAAAACATTTTTCTAGCATACTAATTGTGAAATATATATATATATATATAAATAAGGATCACTTTGATGTAAAACCACATTTAAAAGAAAATATTTTAATAAAAGTAAAGTGGAGAAAGATGCACACTGTAAAAAAAAAAAAAAAAAAAGCAACATATATAGGAGCTTTGGGGGAAAACCCGTATATAAAAAAGGAAAATTTAGGACAGGTAAGAGAGAGAGAGAAGAAAAAAGATAACAAGAAGAAGAAGAAGAAGAAAAAGAAAAGAACTGTCATGTGATAAAAGGCATAGGAGTGATCAAAGCTCTTTAAGCTCACTTATGTAAGTATAGATATAAAAGTATAAATGTCTCGTAAAAATTGAAATTGAGCAAAAATATTCGAAGCCCTAGCATCACATCAATATAGGCTAGCCCCCGTACAAGTGTGGAGCCTAGCCCATTGGAGATTAAGTGTTGTAGTTAAATTTTGAGTAAATTACTTGAAAAGTCTTTTAACCTTTTTTTAAAAAATACAATGTGGTCCTTAACTTTTTTCTTATAATTGAACTAGGTTTAACTTTTTTGTTTTAAGTGTAAAAGAATTAAAAGCAACTAACGTCCGTAAAATCGGTGCATATGACCTCTTTAGTAAGGATATTTTGGTAAAGTATTAAATATTTCTTTTAAGACACTGAAATTAAAACATAAAAACAATAAACAAATAAAAAATAAATTATATAATGCAAATTGGAAAAAAATATACAAATTGAAAAAATACAAAATTAAAAAAAAAACTAATCTTCAACTGTCTCTCTCCTCTCTATCTATTGTTGGTGGCCCTTTCCCCCTCGTTCAACATTGCCGCAGTCACCTCCCTCCCCTGCGTCACCCCTATAGGCCTCCTCTTGATCGCAACCTCCTAGTCCCCCTCTCCTCCTAGAATCCTAAAATTCTTAAAATTAGTCTAACATAGAATCCTTTTGAAAAGTTAAAAAAAACAAAAAAAAAAAAAATCATTCCATATCAATTTAGGGCAAAAAAATTCAAGAACGATTCCATAAATCGAATCATCCACTAAATAACACAATCAAACTAGTAAATATAACCCCACAAAAGTCACTAATTACATCAATCTTCCAAATGGCTACATTTGTTCAATAAAAGAGGAAAATAAATTCAAAATGAAGGAAGGGTTGATTGAGGGATTGGTTATTGGACTTCGACAAATTGCCCATGGCTCGTGAGTCTTGACGACGACGAGTTTGCATGTGACACCCATTATTTTCCTAACAGGTAATATGGTAATTAAATTAATTATTAGTGTGCTAACTAAATTTTGTTTCATCTAAAATCTATTTCATCCTATTTATTTTTACCTATTTCAAAATTTTCTAATGTTTTTTAGTATATTTACTGAAACGTTCTTGGAACATTAAATTAATTATGAAAATGTCATTTGGCATTATATGAACTAAAGTCTCCGAAGGAGACATTCACAACCTAACCTCCAACCACTTCCATCAACTTTGTCCCCCGAATTATTACTTAATAATGCAGCCTTCTTTTTATTCAGATCAAACATCTCCTCACGTCTACCTCACTCCTACTCTTTCTTCCTCACATTTTGCTGCAACAAAACACTAAGAGCAGCTAAGAAAATTCAGCCACCATTTCCTTCCTTTGAAGCAAGCAAACTCCTAGCCATACCATAGCAACTAGAGCAGCAAAATGCCCACCAAACACGTCCGAAAACACCAAGGAGAGCAACCTATTTTCTTGCCTGAAAACCACCAAGAACGCTGCCAATAACGTGGTCTAAACCCAGCCAAAATCATCCAAGGACACAGCCCATATTCTTGTTCAAAAACCAACAAAAACCGTTACCTTCATGGCCAACAAACTCCAAGAGTTCAAGCTTGATTTTTAATCCAAACTTTGGTGCTTTTCAAAGAAGTTTTGAGGTAGGTTTTCTTTAATCTAAACTTGGTTTTAGTACATGTTTTTCCCATGTTTAATGCATAATTTTCGTGTTCAAAGTTCATGCAAATTTCTAGTTATGTTAACATGCATATTTGAGCATTTATGAACAAAAACTTAAGTCTTAAGTTAAAACCTATAACTAACCTTTATTTTGGTTTGACTACAATGTTAGAAACATGTTAGAAATGTTTAAAACCAGTTTCTATAGCTCTATGGTTAATGTTTTAAAGCTTTGAGTCTGAAGAGCAAACTTAAGTATGTTTTCATCATTAATTGCAAGAAAGGCTAGAGATATGGTTTGATGATAATTTTAGTATAAAACTCATCAGAATATGTTTATTGTGATTATATAATGCGTGCTACATATTTTGGAATGGTTTTGAGATTTTGAACAAGGATAATATGTTTCGGGTTAAAGAAAAACTTGACATTCCATAAACTTTAAAATACCTCAATGGGTAGTGGCTATTTCTTGAAATTCTGGGATTAAACAAAAATAAATTTTATAAATTGGTTTGCATATTTAAAAAATAGATATCCTAAGCTTTCCAACGAACTATCATGAGTCTAAATTGGAGTTGTATTTTATTTTCTATGAATTTTTCAATTTTCGGATTAGAAACTAGTAAACCTACCAATGACAGTATATTACCCTTTTACCTTCAGTAAACCACCTGTTAACCCGTGTGTTGATTGTAGATAGTGAACCTATCCTTTTTGCAAAAGTATACTACTAGTTTGCTATCGTATACCAGTTGCTAACCTGAACCAAGAACCCAACTTTGCTCATCTCTTAATTCCTTAATGAATTGTAACCTTTTCAACACTATCCTAAGTGATTTATGAATCTTATTAGGGAGTGAAACATATAGATTACTTGTATACATTTTATATTGTGTTAATACAAAAATTGTTTACTTTGGTATTTAAAAAGAAATTTGCATAAAAACTTTATTGGCACACTAGTGAGATGGATTTACACATGATTTATTTATGAATGTGGTTGTATGTTGTGCTTTAGTTTTAATTGTCCTTATGCATGCCTTAGGATCAAGGGAGTATGAAACTAACGTTAATTGATTATGAGATTAAGAGATTGTTGATAAGCTTAAAAGGTAGGAATTTTATTACTCATCTTTTATGAGATTTTTATAGAATTAAAATTGATTGTTTTACCGCAATATATCTATGTTGAACTGCTATTATATGAGTATCACATATGAAACTATGACATGAACTCGTCTTGTATTATACGGCGAGGAACATAATGAATTGACACATGTTGTTAGAAATTGAGAAGCATGGTTAGGAAAACTAACTCTATAAATAATGATTGAATATAGAGAAATGATGAGACTTGAAGAGGGCGGCGGTTATGTCCTTGGGCACGAATACCCTAAAAGGTAAAATAGGGGGAGATGATGACGCTCCATTAGGTCACAAGTCCCAGAACGCATTGTACATGAATCGACTTGGTGAAGGCTCGGGGCTTGATGTCCCCTCACCAAAACACCATTGGAATGTTTGGAGGGTGAACAAACGCGTCCATTTGGGTTTCGTTGAGTTGAATGATATGATTTTTTATTGCACGATGGATATAGACGAACATAATTAAATCCTAAATTAATATGTATATATATATATATATGTATATGTGTGTGTGTGTGTGTGTGCGTGTTTGAAACTTGGTAAAAATGATCATAAGATATCCACCAGAATTGAACATGACAAAATTGATGAATAATGATGAGAACTAACTAACCATGTAGGTTTTAATGTGGTAAGGATAAAAACCTAAAGGTGAGTAATGGTTTTTCCTACTGAACATGTTGTCGCTCATTCCCTCATATTTTCATCTTTTCAAGACTCACAATGTGTGAGGTGGTGACAAGATACATAGTTGAAGAAGCTATATAGCTGTATTACACTGGAATTGTATTATTTGTTGAGAATGTTCTTCATGAAAATATAAGCATCAATTGTTACTTTCTATGACTGTATTAAGATATGTGAGGGTTGAAATGATGATGACAACAGTTTTATGTTATTAAATTTAAGGTGTTATATTAAACTGTGGTTTAATTGTCGTTTATATTTTTATTTTTACTTTGAAAGTTTTCATTTAAGTCTTGGACAACTATATTTTTAAAGTTTTACTTTTATTTCTAATTTTTATTTTATTAATTAAAAACTGTTAACCCCTACTTAGGGGCATTACATTGCAGTTAAGGACGTGACGGTTTCTCTTTCTTTTGCGTGGGTCTTGGCTCCCATACTTTCGAAGATTTGATGGATGGTGTGGCGTCATTTTCAGTGGTCCTCCTTAATGGCACAAAGATCAAAGCTTGGGAGAGACGGGTGAGAGATGGAGGTGAGTCAAAGGGGAGATCATAACTTTGGGGGACGACGGGAGCAGGAGTGTATATCTGAGTTTTTCCCTTTTTTGAAAAAATTTGGGCATTAGTTTTTTTTTTTTTTTAAGGAAATATGGGTATAAATTTTAGGTTTTATTTTTGTTTTCTTTTTGAATAAAAATTGGTATCTTTTAAAATAAAAATTTGTTGATTTATTTTAGGGGAATTTAGTAATTTTGATTAAAATGGTGTTGAAAACTTTTTTCCGTTCAAAACTAAACGTTTGATTGTTAAATTAGTCCTTTTACACCCAAACAAAAAGTTAGACCCAACTCAGCTACAAAAAAAAAAAAAAAAAAAAAAAAAGCTTGGTACGAAATCGTACTTTTTTAAAAAGGTTGGGGACCTCCCAAACAATTTATCCTTAAACTTTTAAATACAGTGAGGGCTAAATTGAAATTTATAAAAATTTTAAAGATAAAAATCATATTTTCAAGATTTGAGTGGAGAATAGAGACAATTTATTTTTTTTAAGTACAATGAGGGCACAATTAAAATTAAGAAAAAATAGAAACAAAAATCATATTTTTTAAAATTTGAGTAGAAGCAAGGGCACAATTTATAATTTTTTTATACAATAACTGTACAATTGAAATTTATGAAAATTTTAGAGACAAAAGCTATAATTTCAAAAGTTAAATGGGGACAGTGTTTGGGTTGATGATTGAATTGTGAGAAAAACTTACTAAAAAGTTCACGATATACATATTATGTTTACAAAGTAAACTACAAAATTCAATAATAGAAAAGAGTTTCAAAGTAAATGACCGTGTTTTAAGTCTTTTTTTGGTAAATGGCCGAGGTTTTATAAAATTAGAGAAATGATTTTTTTTGAAGTGGTTAATAAGTGATATATTAATTTGGAGTTTATTACAGACTAACTTTAATTTATCACTAATTAATTTAGTGATTTATCACCATTAACCGATATCAATTTGTAGTTAATCAATTTTAATCAAAAACCATTGATAAACTGTAACACCCGAAGTTAATTGAGTATAATTAGAGTATTAAATGGTGGATTAGTATGCCATAGTGATTATTTTAAACTTAACTAGATCATTTTGTGAAATTTTTAAATTAATGTCATTTTGATTCTTTTAATGATTTTTAATTATTTTTAAGTGCTATTTTAAATTTTAAAACAAAACAATTCATCAAATGACCAATACGCCCCTTTTGAAAAACCACGTGCTGTACACACGGTTTTCCTTCACTGGTTTTGTCTCTCTTTCCTCTATTTATTTCACTCATCCTCTCATTCTCTCTCTCTCACGCTCGTCTCTCATCTCTCTCTCCTTCCTTGTGGGTCTCTCTCTCACTCTCTCTCGATTTCTCTCATCTTCTCTCTAAATTTTTTATTCAAAATTCGATTTCAAGCTTCGGGATTGTGGATTGAAGGCTCGGGAATGTGATTGAGCAACCACAAACTCGATTCAAGCTTTGATTCAAGGTTAGTTTTCAAAATTTTAAAACTTTTTACATTTTTCAAATTCTGTTCCATTTTGAGATCTAAGCTTTTCTAAGCTTAGAGAACCTTTAATCTAGGTTAGATGAACTTAGAATAACTAGAATTGAAACTTTATTTCATCAAAAACGGATTAAAATCAAGATTTTTTATTTTTTCTCTATTTTCTCTAATTTTGGATTTTTGTAAAAAATCTTACTTAAATTTTGTTTTAATGAGTTAAAAAGTGTTCAATAATGTTTATTTATCAATTTTGATCATTACCCATGCCTGAGAATTGAGAAAAACATATTGGATTAAAGATTTGGATTCGGGAGGCCGAGACCCGTGTGTGGAAAATTCTAGAATTTTTTCAGATCGGCAGGCCGGATTCATCCGACCGGCAGGCCGAACCTGGAGATGTTCGGCCGACCGAACCTGCTCTTTCGGTAGGCCGAACTATGCAGTTCGGTAGGCCGAACTGTGCAGTTCGGCAGGCCAAACCAGGACGACCGGCAGGGCGACCAGGCATGGTGTAGTTTTGTGATTTTTCACCCATTTTCACTGTTTTAAACCCCGATTGAAATTTCAACTTTATAAAATGATTTTATAAACCTAAAAGGCACACTAGGACACCATGAGACGATTTAATATCATAAGATACCTCAGGTTAGATACTAATGAACTAAGTTACTATGCATTTAGGATTTGTGCGTGGATCTATGGAGCTAACGTATAGCGGACCGGGATTACGGTGTGAGACACCGACACGGATATCGAGGTAGGACTTCTACCCCTTTTTTGATAGCCAGTTTTAAATATTTTGGCCTCAAAGGGATTTTTTACGAAAATGTTTTCAAATGATTTGTTGACAAATGATTTTATTAACTGTTTTCTAAAACAATAGATTGAGGTGGATTTCATAATAAACCTCATAATGAATATAAATGATTATATCTGGTAAAGAAGAGATTTTATAAATCAAAAAGATATATATATATATATTTGAGGGCGTGATGCCATATCAGAGATCGGGTCGTGTAGTGAACGACCTTGGGGGCAGGTCCTGAAACCCAGCTGGGCCACTACGGTGGTGAATTATATATGGTTTGCCTAGGAAAAGAAAATGGTATTTTTTCTGGTCGACCTATCTGAATTGTTTTGGGAAGATTATATTTTTATTAAATTCTCATTTAATTATTTATTTGTTTAATTGTTCTAGCTCATTTTCTATATATTTATCTGATTTACGAAATTTCTTTTAAAGATGAATAATTTTCAAATATAGTCCTACTGAGCCTTTCACTCACGATTTATTTCTTTTAAAATCTTAACCCTAGGTGGACATCAGCTTAGGATCGAAGAAGA